>JARQZK010004481.1:0-30000 GCA_030704885.1 Cynegetis impunctata | reverse complement strand
TGGATGTAGAATAGATGGCTCGAATATTGACGTCTAATTTCGGGACAACAATCAATTCGTAAAGAAATATCCGAATGCATTTTTCTCGAAAATGCTGTTTCCTAGCGAAGTAGGAGAATAGTACCTCATTTGTACAAAAAGCTTCATGTTTTCAAATTTTTGAGTCAAAATTACTAAAAATCAACCACCAAAAATTTGGGCCAAATTTTTCGTCAATACCCCCTGCACTGGGCACTCCTGAAAATATTGCAATACTAACTTTTAGTACATTAAATAGAGCAGAAAAAGTTTCGTAACTGTACCAAATTTTATTCAATTACCTCCACAGGTTTCGAAAATATTCACAAAAAACCACCATCAGGTCTTCACCTTCAACACCCTGTATCTTAAAAACGAAGAAGTTGTGGACCCTAGTTTATATGAACTTTTATCTCTATTTTTGGAAGTAGAATACGTGGTTGAAATATTGACGTCTAACTTCGGGACACCCTTATAGCAAAAACTTGGCTTACTTTTTCACAAATATATATTGAAAATTAATAAAAACTAACAAAAATTTGTTGACATGAAAAGAAATAGAAAACAAACAAAAAACCTTGAACTGTTTAGATCTTCAAATTACAAGGAATTTTGACATTTGATATAAATATATAGAAAACCTACTTGTACAGATACATTAACACCCAATGAAAGTAATCAGCCGTTGAAAATAAAACTCAGTGCATTTCATTCCTTTGTACACAGATTTTCTATCTATTCCTCTCTCTGTGAAGAAAATTTCAAAAAAGAAGTTAATACCTTAAAAATATTGCTGTAAATAACGGTTACAAAAAAATAAAAATAGATAAACTTATTTGGAAAAAGCGGCAGAAAAATCTTTTTAATTCAATTTATCCCACATCAGCTATAAGCTATGAACAAAATATCATTTTATTAACTTTAAACCACGCCTTAGTGATCTAAATTTTGATAGAATAAAGAAAGATGATATTTAAATCATTTGCACGAATAAAAGAAATATCAAGTCACTTTTGGTAAATAATAAAGAAAAAAATAACGTTGAAGAAAGAAGCAGGATATATAAAATCTTCTGTAGTGAGCCTTCTACATCGGTCAAACAGGTAGAAAAATACAAACCGGAGTAGATGAACATAGAAGGACAATTCTATTTAATAAGAATACTACGGGTTTTTCCGAATATTGCTATCAGTACAATCATTTCATAGATGTGGATAAAACTAAATGCTTGCATGCAGGTAATAAAGGTAAACGACTCAACCTTTTAGAAGCTTTGGAGCTAACCAGCTCTTTCAAAAATCAACAACCCATATCGAACGATCAATAGGAATTCCATTTGTGCCCTCTCATTTCCTCATTTTTATAAATAAATTTGATGTCATATCTTCTTTATTAGTCATGACAATGGGCTCACTACCCGAAACATATCAACTTTTTGTTAATTTTTAATAGGTATATATTTGTGAAACAGTAAGCCAAGTGTTTGGTTTGAATTATTAATATTCAATCATGTTTCACCAGAACTATCAATCTCACTTATATACATTTATATATATATATATATATATATATATATATATATATATATATATATATATATATATATATATATATATATATAATATATTATATCAATATGTATATAAAATAATATAATCTTTATTGAACATTATTTTCACAATCCCATACAAACAACCTTCAGAACACGAAAAACATTGGAATATCACAGTTAATTACTACCAATTTTTATGTTATATTAATATTGCTCACAAAGATAAACATTACCACAAAGGCCATTGTGTGGACCATCATTTGGTATAATATATACATACAAGTACAACCAAGAACTGGAAAAAAAACTGAACTGAAAGTGGCCATCACCATCTACTGCAAAATAATATAATTTCAGATATCCATTAAACTAGCAATGAATTTCCTATCTTAATCATGTATCCAAATTTTTATATTATTAACTAACTTTTGATTATTAACTATTGTTTCAATTTCTAGTGGAAGAAAGTTGACAGCTCTCGTACCCTGGAAATATATGCTTTGCTGAGCTATCGGCTTCTTAGCTTAGGTACCATCAAATTAAAAATGCTGTTTCGTGTTTAGAATCGGTAAGATGTAAGGAACGAGACACTTTCTTCAAATATTGTTTGCTCAAAATAGTTGTTAAAGAAGTATCTAACCTTTGAGACTAATCCTATAAGTCTTATAATAAGATATTCAGCGTGAGTTTCTCACCGTAGGTTTGAGAGATGAGAAATGGGAAATAGGCATTTCAAATGAACTATTTTTAAATTCTATTACTAAATTACCTATATCTTGTAAGTGTCTCTTGTCGAGAGCACAGTAAATGTATTTCATCGTGAGAAGATGCTCCTCCATACAATGTTTTACTTCAATAAAATTTTTTTTCAACATCATTTCTAAATACTTCCCACGAATTTCCACTATAAAAAATTACAGTACCATCCGCGAAACTGACTATTTTTCCAATAAAGTCCACCGAAAGAAGCGTGTTCAAATATAGTGTGAACAAAATTGATTTCGAAACTGTTCCTTGAAGAACTTCGAACTTCTATCGACTCTAATTCACAAAGACATTCATTTATTTTGACCGTTTATTTTAAGTAACTTCGCAGCAACCCCAGTCTAGCCCCTCTGATCTCCAATTCATTCAATTTCTCCAGCAGGATGTCATAGTCAACGGTGTCATAATCTTTAGACAAATCAATCATATTACATAGGCCGACTTTATCATAATTAAATGATCTGTATACCAATACAGCAATAACATTCTGCGTTGACCTACACTGACTAAATCCCAATTGCTTTCTGATAGAATTTCATTAGTTCCTAAAAAAGAAACTACTCGACAATTTTCTCAATCTTAATTTTACCTAATGTGGGAAGTAGACAGATGGGCCTAATGGGCCTATACCTGCCGCAAAATCCTCTGTCCCCTTCCTTGTGAAGTGGCACTTTACAATATATATATATATATATATATATATATATATATATATATATATATATATATTTATATATATATATATAATATATATATATATAATATATATATATATATATATATATATATATATATATTATATATATATATATATATATATAATATTATATATATATATTTATATATATCTATATATATATATATGTATTTATATGGTAGTTAAATAAGTAGTTTTTATAATTAATGAAAATTGAAATACTCATAACGTCTGACGAAATACCCTTCGGTTAGTAAAGTCACATAATTGGTAAAAACGGAAATTCACGGTTTAACAATCATTATGAACGGTTACGATATCTGATATAACCGAAAAAAAACAAATTCTTTTGGAAAATAGGAACCTATTTATTGGGTATTATATAAATATTCCATCAAAATATGAACTCATCAATGAAAAATTTTCGATTCAATTTTAATCGTTTTAGATTAAAAACTGTATTTTGAATCTATACGTATATGCAAGTATGGAATTCTAGTTTTGCAATGATTAATTACCTTTTGCAGATGCACTAATAACTTTACTTGATTTGAAATTACGGCTAGCTTATCGAAATTATCAGACGTTTCAATGCAATTTTATTAGCCATAGGTAAATATATATATATATATATATATATATATATATATATATATATATATATATATATATATATATATATATATATATATATATATATATATATATATATATATATATATATATATATATATATATATATATATATATATATATATATATATACAGGGCCGACCTAAGGCGAAAATTGCAAGTGTGCTAGACTCAAATTTTATGCCCCTGCCGGGGGGTCTGGGATATATGGGATTTTTTGAAATTCAAGGTCCAAAAACTCTTTTGTGCACTTTTGCGCCTTGTAGAACATTAAATTCATGTATGACAATTTGATTCATTATTGATTGACTTGATATGTTCAGTACTCTTCCTTGTACTATAACCACTATTATGTCAAATAAACTAATGAAAATAACTCTAGGTAACGTTGCAATGATTTTTATGCTTATACTGCAGTTACTCTAAGAATAATACCTAGCTAATGCAGGAATCTCCGTTCACCGGACCTAAGATAAATTTCCGTTATGGGTAAAAGAAAATAATTACAGTGTTTATTAGTGGCGCAAACACAAAAAAATTTAATTAACTATTAGGATAGTACATAGTCTCTTTTATTATACATTTTATACAAGGGCTTTTCTTGCTTTCATTTCGGAGAATGAATTTACTATCTTAATTTCAGACGCCAATTGGCTAGAAAAGCAAAGTCGGGATGGGGTAGGGAGGCAAGAAGATGAGTCGCAACACTTTCCGCGTCCCGCCACGAGACGACTGTTCTACTGACCTTGGACCTTGGTCAAGGGCATCCGGGGTAGCCGGGTAGCCGGGTAGATCTTCGGTTTTACCTTGAATTTTAACTGTAATAGTTTCAAGACAAAATTCCTTCTATAGTCGGCGACAAATCATTGGAAGCTTGGGATTTTTAGTTGTGTGAATTAATTTTTCAATCCACAAACTGGCAACGACGCTGGGCGAGGGGTGTAGAGGGGAGTGTACAGCTGTTTAGTGTCCAAGCTTCCAATGATATGCAGGCGAGTATAGTTTGAATATTTCTGCCCAATATTCAAATCAGTTTCTGAAAATTTTCCAAATTTATTAATTTTTTTTTACAAAAATTGGTCAATTCAATGCCCCTCCAAAAAGCTTGAGTGTGCGGCTGCATACTTCGCACACCCCTTAGGCCGGCCCTGTATATATATATATATATATATATATATATATATATATAAATAAATGAGATTGAACCCTCGCTTAGCTCTTGGTGAAACATGATTAAATATTATTCATTCATCAAACACTTGGCTTACTGTTTCAAAAATATATATTGAAAATTAAAAAAAATTAACAAAAAGTTTCGGGTGGTGAACCCATTAAGGTTAAGAGGACATTTTGGTGATAGCTCTAGTATCGCGGAAAAGGCTGAATGAATATATTTTGATGCTTATTTGCGGTTTCAAATGATTAATTATTTTATTTAATTTGGAGCAGAGTCTCCTCATAGGGGGAGAATACTTTACACCACTATAAATTTAAAATCGTAATTAAAGTGCTTCTGGGAGTTCTGGGCCAAAGTAGGAACACTGTGGAATTTACAGTGCATCACATTATATCTCGAAATCGAAGAACTCAGTAAACGTGAATTTTGGTAAATTTTATTTTGAAAATAGTGGACCGTATGTTGTGCCATACATTTTTACACGTGAAAAAAAACCGCTAATATCTGAGTTCTTGCCACGTGCACAGCCAGCTCTTGATTAATACCTACAGGGAGATTCGTGTTTCCACTCAGAAACGATGGTATATAATCAAGTCTCCATAGATATAAGAGCAAGTAGTTGTCTTCTAGCTAGTTTGGAGTCTAGGCCCACTAATATCTTTATTCATCGGCGGTGCAAAGTAGCCCCTAGTTACGGTATATATGCATATATATATATATATATATATATATATATATATATATATATATATATATATATATATATATATATATATATATATATATATATATATATATATATATATATATATATATATATATATATATATATATATATATATATATATATATATATATATATATATATATATATATATATATATATATACATGCGCGGCTATCTAACTGGCCTCCGCATCAAAGCTGGACTTCCTAGCCTCCGGGTGAACAAAGCGAGCAATAAGTGTATCAGCACTGCAAAATAGTTTAAAATACTTAATAGAACCGAGGTTCACTGAGAGGGGTAGCAAAAAAATCTTGTACAAAAAGACAAATCTTCGACTCATCTATTCAACCAAAGCGCCTCCGTATACACATGAATCAATTCGCCTCTACTGTATGAAGTGCACACATATTGTTTGCATCATTCGCCTCCAACAGTGTTGCCGATTATCATGAATGCGGGTATATGAGGAATAGCAAAAAAGCTAGTTAAATAGCCTCCAATCGCATTTCGTTGTAGATATATTCTGAAGAATCATAATATATCATTTGTGTTCTATCATTCGTTAATCGTTATTTTTGATATGTAGTGAAGTGAAGTGTTGGAAAACTAGAAATCATGATGCAAATAGAAAAATTATATTGAGATTGTAATTATATTTGTTATTCGTTAAGGTCTGGAGGGTCCTTCCAGGATATTCGAAATAGTCAGCCATCGAGCAGCTCAACAAGGCGAGCATAATTAGATACATTCAAATACTGTTTTGAAGCGAGTTTTTCTGATATAAACTCCGCGGGAGGATGAGAGCTATGATAGCAGTCCACTCCCATCAATAAAATCTTTAGGTGTCTCATTTTCGTTAGTATCTGATGACTCCTTTGGGTCAATTATTTAATACTTCGAAGAAAGATATATTTCCATTTTGAAGGAAGGAGACAAAGGTGAGTCTTAAGACCATGTGAAACCAAAGGTGAAAGCTTATAATGCCTCTCAAGTTTCTAGAGATGCAAACTGAAAATACCTCTGAGGGTGGAACGTTTCGTAGATTTGCCGTTCGGTTAAGAAACGTATTCTCGTAGACCAATGTTCTGGCTCTTATGATGTGCACGGCAAATTGGTGTTTATTACCTGCACACCTTGTGTGATGATAGAATAGTGCTACTGGTGTAATAATGGAGGCAAAGGCTGCAGAAAACCGTCCGTGATAATATCTGTAAAAGATACACAAATTGACAACCTTCTTTCGATGTTCGAGCGTATGAAGCTGGAAGGTCAATGACGGGTCAACTATTAGCTTCTCCGTGTTTTTTCAAATTGAGTCAAGCAGATACAATAAGTCTGTCTTTCAGTGGTGCAGAATCTTTAGATCAGTATTCAAGATGAATCTGGGTTTCATAAAACAACAACAGCTGTATAGGGCCAAACAGATTTTCAAATTGAGTCAAGCAGATGCAATGAGTCTTTCAGTGGTGAAAAATTCCAATCTTTAGATCAGTATTCAAAATTAATCTGGGTTTCATGAAACAACAACAGATGTTTAGGTGCAAACAGATTCTTATAACTAAAGAGTTTAATAAGCTTATGTGCAGCTGAGCAATAATGAAGACATTTAACACGTTCGCTACCGCTATGCAAAAGGGCACCGTCTGCCACAGACCACGTAATAGGGTGCATTGTATATGTGAGTCAAAATAAACACCACATTTACCGCGGTCCGGGAATGACTTAAAAGTATTCTCCACGAACGAAATGGGAGATTGCATTAAAAATTTGGTCCTTGGAGTCTATAGATGAAATAACTCCATAGTACGGGAAGCTTTCCTTCGACGAAGTCTCAAAGCAGACAAGAGGAGGGGCGTAGATAGGGTTGCCCACTCCTAAGAGGACCAACCCGGGAGGATTTTGTGATGTCGACTAGAGGGAGGGGGGTGAGAAAAAGTCAATCAATTTTAAATTTATATTTACTTTGCGCTTTGAAGCAGTATCTAATATTTGTCGGGTTTTGGCCACAAAATCATAATCATTGAAGATCGAAGTTTGTTTGAGCGACGGTTGCGTATAATTTTAGAAAAACCGGAGAAATTATTGCAACCTGGGAGGTCGAGAGGTTAAGCATTATTACCGGAGTCTCCCGGGCAATCCCGGAGGGTTGGCAACCCTAGGAGTTGAAAATACTCGACTTCTCTGAACAGCCTCAGTATGGTATTGATGGCAATAATAAATAGGATGCAAAATCATGCTGCCATATTCCAACTTGCTACGGATTAGAAAATGAAAAGGACTTATAAAAGTTGAAGAATTATTGAAGTACTTGCAACTTCGAATATTGAGTCCATATATTCTCGAGGCAAATGAAATGAGCTAAAAGATATGCGGAATGAAGAAGAATATCTGGTCGAAGACCGCACCAAGATCCCTCACCCTAGAAAGGAATAAAAGTCACTGCCATACTTGAAGAAACTAAGAGATTTTTCTTTCTTCAATATGTTGAAGAAAGGAACAACTATGTTGTCAGTTATAGTCAATCTCATTAGGCAAAGTTTGCAAAAATATATAATTTAATATTTCGCCCGTGACATCGATATTTCGCGTCGACTCAAAGACACAATCCCAAGTGGTATCTAATATTATTTGGTACATAAGCAGAAAGTTAGCCTTACAAAAATTTAACTCTCTACAGTTTGAAGAGGCCACGTCCATGGAAGCAACATGCTCTGACCTACAAAGAACAGAAAGGATTGAAAGGGTGCTGCGGATCAGCACTGACAAGAGAAAGTTATCGAGAGATGTGACACGTTACATTCGAGAAAACCATATCTAATATTCTACCATTGATATAAACCAAGTTGTTGAATTGATTAAGGTTGAGAATATCTGCCAAGACTCCTGAGGCTATACATTTCTCATCCTTCATTATTGAATAGTTGAGATAAAGTCAAAAAATAAATCGTTACCAAATCAACTTGAGAAGGTACAATAATTGCAATAAATTAATATCAGTAATCCAGCTTCAATTTTACAGCCAGTTAGATCTATAGATGGAGACAAGTCATAAAGCGCTGATAAATCTATGCGCTCCAATGAATGCTTATTATGGATTTTGACGAGAACTCCACCTCTGGTAGAGCACCTTGTCGAATGATCCATGTCACATCTTTAGATAGATTAATCATCCGAAAAAGTTCAGAATTGAATACTCCACTTCTTAACCACGTCTCACTCAAAAAAAAATATCGAAGTCACTGGCAGATACCGAATAGAATAATTCATTTGTCTTGGAATTAAGTCTGCTAACATTTTGGTAAAAGCAGTTGATCCCAAAGCGACTGTAATTTGATCGAACTCAGTTTTCTAATGGTGCCTCTATGTATGAACTTCAAATGGACATTCTCTCCGTCAGCCTTGCGCTTTTCAATATCAGACTAGACATTTTGGTAGAACAGCTGTTGTCAGGGTATTTTATCTGACGAAATTAAGAAATGTGAAAATAGTGGACTATTTTTAAGAGTGTTAGAATGTTTGAAAATGGATTGAACATCGGAACTACTCGGTAGAACTACCTTGATAGGTCTAGGTTTATTGGTAGTTTTATTTGGCTTGCCGAGTCGAGTTATTTTCAAGCTTTTAGTGTTGGAAATATTTTAGGATAAGTAAGTTATAACCTCAACAACTCTAAAATTGTCCTCAATTCTAGATTCCACCCCAGAAAGATCAGATGGCTGCTCCTGCAGATCGAAAACTATGATATTGTTTTAACGTTGTTTTCGATTATCTAATTTTAAGATGATTTGCTCAAAAGTTTGGTCACTTAGCATAGGATTGATATTCAGAACACTTTCTACTGTAGTCTTGAGCTCTTTATTGAATTAAAATAAAAAGTGGCCTCTATAAAATGAAGATATCACAAAACACACGTAGCCGTTGTTAAAGTCAAGACAACTGCTAGTAATAAAGGGACATAAGAAACAGGATCTTGCCGATTTAGTGAAACACCACTTTCGAGAACATATTTGTTTGAAGAAAAGAACAGTGCCCAAAATTAATACAATAGCATATTAAAGTTTGGGGTAACGAAGACTGGACGCGGATTAAAACATTTGTTTATAATATCTATATAAAATAGTGGGAAATTTTATTGTTCCAAAAAAGAAAAATGGTCTCAAAAATGAAAAAAGTTTTCATTTCTTCGAATACTACATGTACTTGTGTCAATAACCTTTTCCTCGTGCCTAAAGGTGAAAACAACTGACCAATATTGATAAAAGTTTTGTTAAATCCGAACTCGTAAAGAATTCGAAACTTAATACAGTGTCAATTCACATAGTGAAATATGTCACTAAGGATCAGAAGTATTTCAAAATAACTTGCATGAGCTAAAAAAAGAAAATAATTCAAATTGACTCTCGTTAAAATATGATATGGTTTTCTAAAACTTTTCATTAAAACATATTCTTATTTCGCGTATTATCCTACAATCCTGACGCTGTAAACTCTCACAGTTTGTTTAAAAATCTTGTAGTAAATTCGAATCTCACCCAGCTCATCACAGAACCTACAAGATTTAGAATTAACAACCAACCTTCTACTTTAGATCTTTTACTCACTAACGACGATCAGCTGATTTCATCTCTGGAGCTCGGCTCCCCGATCGGTAAATCGGATCACGCGGTTATAACAACCCATATTCAATTTAGTCAACTACTCCCCAGCAAAAAAAACGTGGTGACATATGCTGTAACCGACTATTCTAAAGTTGATGCTGAATTATCTCAAATCCATTGGGACACAGTTTTTACGAATCTGAATGATCCCTCATCGATGTGGAGCGAATTGCGCAATCTTATTCTTACTAAAGTCTCTAAAAACACATTTTTCGTGAAAGTTATAAAAACAACCTTAAACCCTGGATAAGTCATACAATGTTACAACAAATTAAACATAAACGACGTCTTTGGCGAAAATACAGATACACAGGGCTTCAAACCGACTTTCAGCTTCATCGCAGTTTTTCCAATAACTTACTACTGTCTCTTAAGAATATAAGGCAGAACTTTGAGGAGAGAATTGTTGCTGGTGACAGTATTAAAAAAGTTTATAAATATATACGATCTTCATTATCTTCAAAAGTGTATATACCTTTGCTTCGAAAACCCGACCAAACTCTATGCTCTACCGACGAGGAGTCTGCTGAGGTGCTCTCTTTGGCATTTTCACGGGTTTTTACTAGGGAACCTGTCGATGACAACTTACCACTTATTGAATGTCACCGTCTCAACACATCTTTACAACAGGTGGTATTTACTGTGGATCGAGTTAAGCAGCATTTGATGAAACTTCGCAGTGATGCTTCACCCGGTTTGGATGGCTTAGCGACGCGTCTGCTGAAGGTCTCCGCTAGCTCACTTGCAACACCTTTGTCGTTGGTCATGCAGTCCTCATTTACCCAGAACTCAATACCTCCTGACTGGAAATTGGCATCAGTCACCCCTATCTTTAAAAAAGGTAATAAGCTCGATTCTAACAACTACCGTCCAATTAGCCTGCTGCCAGTGGTTAGTAAGGTTATGGAAGCCATTATCTCAGATGAGATGACCAAATTTCTTCTACAAGAACAAGTTATTCCAACACAGCAGCATGGATTTATCTCTGGCCGCTCAACTTTAACCAATCTCCTACACTGCGTTAATGATTGAACATCATCTCTAAACAGCCTGCAGTCCATTGACGTTGTTTATCTGGACTTCTCAAAGTCTTTCGACCGAGTTCCCAAGCGAAGACTTTTGCACAAACTGGACCATTTCGGCATTCGTGGCTCCTTGTATCGTTGGATTGACGTTTTCCTAACAAGTAGACTATATAAAGTGAGAGTAGGTGACGCTTTTTCACGGGAATAGTGGAAAGTGGAGTGCCACAGGGATCTGTCCTGGGACCGTTACTATTTGCGGTCTACACTAGTGATATTCCTTATTTTATTTCAAGCAAAATATCCTTGTACGCCGATGACGCAAAAATTTACGCTAATCCTCTCACAAACCAGTTAACGCTTCAGGAGGACTTGGACTCTGTTTCTGCCTGGTGCTCTCAATGGTTACTTCCATTAAATTCAGAAAAGTGTGTCGTGCTCAGAATAGGAAAGAACAACCCACTCGCACCGTACCTTGTTGATGGTCAACCATTACTTTCGGTGTTTTCCTTCAACGACCTCGGAGTGATCGTAAACAGTACCTTAACTTGGTCCGATCATATTACTTCGATCTGTAAGCGTGCGAACTCGAAGTTATATCTTATTCGGAAGTGTTTCTCACGAATCTCTTTTCGGTCGTTCTGTAGACTCTACACTACTTATGTGAGACCAATTCTCGAGTACGCTGGTCCAACGTGGTACCCCGACTTGGCTCGCGATAGGGCTCTTCTGGAAAACGTCCAGAGAAGGGCTACTAGTATGCCCTTTGGACTGAGAAGACCCTCTTACGAAGAAAGACTTTCTATGGCTCAATTAACCTCCTTCGAACTTCGCCGCCACCGTGGTGACCTGATTATCACATTTAAAATATTCAAATTCAATTTTGGAAATCTCGACATGATGTATACCGTTAATCGCGACGAACGTCTCAGAGGTCATCAGCTCAAGCTCAAGAAGGAAAACTTTTCTGCTAGGTCGAGACAGAATTTCCTACCAAATAGGATTTTCGACAGCTGGAATAATCTCAACGCAACCTTGTATCTGCTTCATCTACAAACACATTTAAAAACGGACTGGACAAATTTCTATCGGGGTAGATAATGGTTATTTTCTCATTTTATAATATTGTATTTTCTTTTCATTTTGGTCTGTTGTAGAGATATTTTATTTTCATTTCTTTTTCATATGTACATGCTAGTAGGTCAATTATTTTTGTAATTTCTCTATTTTTGGACATAATAGGGACCTGTCCCTCTGCCCTTATCAATATGCAATAATAATAATAATAATAATAATTAATTTTATCCCGAATTTTATATTTAATTCACAAATATCAGTTTATTAGATTCAACAATTTTGTTGATGTGTATTCATTTCTGCCTACTAGAAGATCCTGGAAACTGAGAATTCATATTTATGTTAGTTTAATTATTTATTGTACATACGAATACGAATCTGAATCAAATCACCTCCATGCCACGTTGCCAGATCTTGGAGGCATGTTAGTAAAGTAGTTATAGAGAATGAGTAGAGGCGAATTAAGCATACACAGCTGCTATCGTGTATAAGCGTATATTATCGACGTGCCTCTCTCGGAATTTTGTACAACTAATTTGTATATATTTACGTGTGTATGCTCGAAATAGCCTCCATCCAGGATTTTACCTACAGGCTCTCTACGACCTAAGGAAACAGAAAACATGAGAAACCGATTTCGCCTCCGCATTTTACTAATTCGCCTCCGATTTGGAGGCGAATACAATGGCACTTTGTGCAAGGCGGAGGCGTATAAGACGATTCGCATATATATATATATATATATATATATATATATATATATATATATATATATATATATATATATATATATATATATATATATATATATATATATATATATATATATATATATATATATATATATTTATATATATATATTTATATATATATATATATATATATATATTATATATATATATATATATATATATATATATATATATATATATACATATATATATATATATTATATATATATATATATATATATATAATATATATATATATATATATATATATATATATATATATATATATATATTATATATATATATATAATATATATATATATATATATATATTATATATATATATATATATATATATATATATATATTTAATTATATATATATATATATATATATATATATTCAGGGGCGGCTAGTCAAAGGAGGCTAAGGAGGCTAAGCCTCCTCAATAATATTCCGTGTATCACTAATATATTATATTGAATAGTCAGCATTCAGCATATTCATATTAATCAAAATCATATTATTTTATGCACCTACCTTCCTTTCAACCTACATTATATAATATAATTTATTAATTAAGATAGAAGGTATTTACATTTACTGCATTTCATTCATTTCAAGATTTGTGGCAACGCTGCGGAGGCTTAGAAAGGTATATTCCCAACGTTCATTATGCCTGCCACAGAAAAGCAAACAACGGTGCAAATACTCCGAATTAAAACTTCATTGCAATAGAAAAGCAAAACACATGTAAATGGCAACACCGATAGGAACCCAGTCTCATACAATGTCGACCAATCACAACTATAGAATTTCGCGTGACATCGAGACTCGATGATCGAGTGAATTCGTTGGAAACCATTAATTGAATCGTAGTGTGATCGTAGTTACTAATGGCAGCGTGTTTAATCATATTGCTCGCGTATTGTTTTAAAATGAGTTTGATTACTGAAGTTAATTTCAAAAATTTCAATGGTGACTTAGTGGAATATTTGTTATCCCATAACTTTAGTGCACTAAGTTATGAGGATAAAGTTTTGATAAAAACATTCAGGGGACCTACCCCTGAATTAAACAATTTGGTGCAGCGTAACAGACAACAAAACCGCGGTTTTAATACAAGGAATTATGAGAGACATCCTTGCCTAACCGGATCACAGGTAAAAAATAAATTATTTTGTTGCCAGTGTTTACTTTTTACTAGTGAAAATGTCTCAGTTTGGGGCCGCTTAGGATTTGAGGATTTAATTCTATACCTAGTTGAAAGTGAGGAATTTTTCACCTATAAAGTAACTTCAAATACAGCACGCGGATTAATATCGTACTTACAAGATAAGGAATTTATATATTTTTTAAACATCTTTAAATTAATTTTTGAACAAACAGAAATAGTTTTTCAAATCTTACAGCACAAGTTCTCAGATGTAATTTACTCACGAAATCGGCTCAAGTTTCTTTTGGAAAAAATTTCATAATTTCGTGCAGAACTTTATTTTAGAAAACTATTTTCTGTATTTCAAACTACTGATGATACGACTCAATTTAGCCCAAAACGAAATAAATTCAGTTACGCAGATATGGAGCTTCACTATAAGCAAATATTTTATGAAATTTTGGATACTATTAGGGGTCAAATAGAAATAAGGTTCTCTGATTTGAAATAACTGCATTTCTTCGACTTACTCAATAAAAATTTGTTTACCGTATTTTCGGCTAATTTTCCAGATAACCTTTTGGAAAATTTATGTCAAAAATACACTTTTTTTGATAAGGTGGCCCTAAAGAGTGAACTGTGTGTTGTTTATAATGACAATGAAATTTTGGGGCAAAATGAAAATCATGTGATGACTATTAAATACCTTTTTGACAATGATTTGAATCAAGATTTACCCGAAGTTTATAAACTCTTATGTCTAATTGTTTCTATCCCGGTGACATCGGCTTCCGTAGAGCGCTCGTTTTCCACTCTTAAGAGAACTTTAAAAACAAAAAATTTTTTTGAAAAATATTAGTTTGTTGTCTATTGAAAAGGAATGGGTAAAACTTTTGGCGAAAGACAAAAAATTTTATGAGGATATTATAGATCATTTTGCTTACGTTAAAGATCGCAGAATCCCGCTAATCTTCAAAAATATATAATAACTTTTTATTTGCTCTCACCAGCTGTTAACAAATTCATTAAGTAGGTAGGTAGGTACCTATTTTGTGACAGAAAAATAAATTTGATGAATAGATGAATTGATTAATTGGCTGAGAAGAGTTTTTGTGAATATTGTGAATAGGAGTTGTAGGTCTCAAGGTGACACTCGAAAGTGAAAACAAATTAATAGCTTAGGGTGCTTGTTTTACTTTGATTTTCTTCAAATTATAAGGCGGTTGACCTTGAAATCCTAAAAATTTTCGCCTATGGTGTATTTTTTAACACCTCTTGTAGCCTCTTCAAACCAAAACCTCACGAGCCGCCACTGATATATGAAATTCCTTATCATTCGTCTGCTCTCAATCAAAATATATCTACGGTAGTGAAAAAAATTGATGTACCTAAACATGTTAAACTTCTGAATAAGGAATGGTAAAGAGAAAATATAAAAATGGGACAATAGTGCTGTATAAACACAAGTAAAAACATGGTTTTGTTTAGATATATAAAAAGATATATCTATTCTCCCAAACATAAATATGAAAGGGAGGTCACATTCTCTGCAAACGACGATCGGGGTTGTCATCGTTACCGATGAAAAAATTTATATTTGATAATTTGAACAGGCAAATTATATATATATATATATATATATATATATATATATATATATATATATATATATATATATATATATATATATATATATATATATATAATTTGCCTGTTCAAATTATCAAATATAAATTTTTTCATCGATAACTATGACAACCCCGATCGTCGTTTGCAGAGATTGTGACCTACCTTTCACATTTATGTTATATATATATATATATAATATATATATATATATATATAATATTTATTTATATATAATATATATATATATATATATATATAATATATATATATATATAGTATATTATACGTGACTTCCGCCGTGTGGCTTTTGCCTCAGAGTAGTCCTATATATATAATATATATATATATAATGTATATTATATATATATATATAGTATAGATATATATATATATATATTTATATATATATATTATATATATATATATATATATATATATATATTATATATATATATATATATATATATATATATATATATATATATATATATATATATATATATATATATAATATATATATATATATATATATATATACATATATATATATATATATATATATATATATATATATATATATATATATATATATATAAATACATATCAAAGATAAATTGGAATTAATTAGGAAAATGTCATTCATTGAAAATTGAAGCTTGTTCAAAATTCTTGTAGCTCTAACTTAATAGCTATTCAGATTTCAACTCTCTCATTTTCACTCTGCAAGGATTCGAAGAGCTCTCTAGTGGATACCCACATAGCTTTCGATATGTGTTTGCCGAAAGCAAAAGATTCCTTCATTTGGATTATTGCTATGATTTATTACTCATTTTAACACTCATGGATGGCGCCAGCAGCTATTTAAGCATTTTAAACGTATTGTATTAGGAGTTTCAGATCAAAGGGTATTTGATGAATAAATTGTGCGTAAGAAAACTCTTTTAGTGAGGTCTCCCTAAGCTGCGGCGATTTAGTGATAACTATGTATGTATTTTTTGTGGAAAAGTTTGAATATTCAATGTTGTATTCTTCAACCCTAAACTGCAATATAACAATAGGACGACGTTTTCGGATAAAAGTCATGAATATGAACTTATATTTCGAAACTGCAAATGATATTTTCTTATATTCTTAGATGCAAAGTTGTATTGATGAATGATAAATAGCCTATTAGACCAATCATCTTAGTCCAGATTAGGTGGAAATCTCGGAAAATCGACATGCCCAGTATATTATCACATAAAAACTTGTATTTTGGCATCCTTAAACTGTTCTCAAAAGTCACATATATGTAATTGGATGGTCGCAAGTGTTTCCAAGTCAGGAGTCAAAGGTCACAAAAATCTTTTTTTTTCTATTTTCTGCAAATATCTTGTTTTCTATGGATTTTACGTTATTTGTATAATTCATCAATATTGTAGCGAATTAAATTCTCTACAACTTTTGTTTTGAACATTTTTTCATACCTTGAACTGTTTTCTAGATAGAGGGCAGAGAGCGCGCGGTCAGAGAATCATGTGAGGTCAACTGGTAGTCCCGATCGAAAACTCATAATATTAAGGTTATAAAATATTGCTAAATATATAATTATCATTTTTTATTAACTTTTTCATTAAATTCATTTATTTTGGTTACCTATCTATTTTTAATAAAGTGTCAATTAAGTTAATAACACTTACCTGGCCGTGTAATTAAAAAATTGTTGAGAAAAAAAATTAAATTATATTGCCACAAAAGAATACAAATTCCTTTTATTATTACTTATAGTTCTTATATTGTATTTATTCAGCCTATTGCAAATTTTATGACTCAATTTAGGGACAAAGTTAATTGATAAGAATTTCTTGATGCATACATAAATACATTCTTAAAGATCGGATACACATGCTTGAGAAGCAATTTTCGATGTATTTTGGATATTAGTTTAACGATAATGAACTCTTCATGTCCATTATTTCTTGATATCAAAAAGTATTTTGGTTTTTTCTTAAATTTTCTCTGAACAACGATGACGATAGTTATCTATGTATAAATGATTGGAAGGCACTCTATTTCATTTAAGTAAGTACTATTAACGCCCAGGCATACGCCGACGACATAGTGGTAACTGTAAGAGGCAAGCATGAGGGCTCTATAAGTAGCCGAATGCAACTTGCCCTCAGTATTATCGAAAAGTGGTGCGAGGAAGAGGGGCTCACTGTCAATCCCTCGAAGACAACACTGATTCCTTTCACTAGAAGAAGGAACCTCCGCCTAAGAGCTCCGGTCCTAAATGGCCAGACTCTAAACTTCTCTAGTGAATGCAAATATCTAGGTGTTATCCTGGACAGTAAACTCAACTGGAGGAAACATATAGATAGGACTCTTTCCAGAGCCACAGCGGCTATGTGGGCCTGCAAAAGACTCTTTGGAAAGACCTGGGGCATGAAACCGAAAATGGTACTGTGGTTATACACTGCGGTAGTACGCCCGATTGTCACCTATGCGTCTTTAGCATGGTGGACAAAAACCGAAGAGGTCACCACACGCAACCGGCTGCAAAAACTGCAAAGGCTGGCCTGCATTGGTGTTACGGGAGCTATGCGTACAGCTCCCACAGCAGCGCTTGAGGTTATACTCGATCTGCCTCCCTTACATATACATGTGAGGAAATGCAGCCTGCTAGAAGCAATGAGAATATCCCTCAACGGGAAGCTCCTACCTGGAAACTGGGTTGGACATATGAGGATACTGAGTCAACTGGATTCAAAACTCCTGGCAAAACCATCGGATGTTATGCCAACTATCTTCGATTTCGAAACGCCCTTTGAAACGGTCATAGCTGACCGTCCTAGTGCAATAAGTTTCGTTAATCGTTTGGACAAAAAGTCTTCCATATGGTTTACCGATGGATCAAAAACAGAGAGAGGCACTGGCATTGGGGTATATGGACCTAAACTGAGGATCTCTTAATCCCTGGGAAGTGAACCCTCTATTCTACAAGACCGAAATAATGGCTGTTTACGTATGCGCTCAGGAGTGGCCTCAAAATGAACCTCAAAGGGGCGCATATCTACATCACCACGGACAGCCAGGCCACGCTGAGGTCCCTGGAATCACAAAGCCAGGGATCTCTACTGACATGGGAGTGCCGTAATACCATAAAGCAACTGGCCAGAGGCAATAAAGTGACTCTACTGTGGGCGCCAGGGCACTGTGGTGTTGAAGGAAATGAAAAAGCCGATGAACTTGCAAGAAGTGCATCAAGGTTAACACCTGCTGGACCTGAGCCTTTTTGTGGTCTTGGTAATGACCAAAATAAGGCAGCGGTTCAACAATGGGAGTTGGATAATAGGGAAACCCGCTGGAGACACACTCCAGGACTCACGCAGTCAAAGAAGTTCGTAAAGATTTCACAGACCTACGCCAGAAAGCTCCTGAGGCTGTCACGAGCTGAGCTTCGGGCGATGGTTGGACTGCTGACAGGGCACTGTCGGTACAAGTACCATTTGTACCGTATGGGAAAGTCGGCAGATGATATTTGTAGGCTCTGTGGATCAGAAGCAGAAACAGCAACACATGGTATGCAAGTGTCCAGAGTTGGCGGGACTAAGAACCACTCATATGGGGAAACCTGTTCTGGATACCAATGAGGTAATGGCCAAGGCCCCCAAGGATGTTGTCGTATTTATCAACACCATTGACGACCTCCTTGGGTTTCAATGAATGGGTAGGGTAGAGAACAAAAGATCTACATGGTCGCAGTTCCCGGAAGGCTAACCGAGCCACAACGACCCCGGTCCAAATAATAATAAAGTACTATTTTCATGTATTATGTGCGTTGGTTTTCCATAAAGGTCAAAACTGAGATTATTATGCCTATTAGTTATCTACGACCAAACAATTCAAGGGAGGATTGTTGGAATTGAATTGGGACTTCAAAGATTGTTATCTCTAAAGTGGAATTTAATGATTGATGTAATGAGTTGATATTGAAGTTATTCGTGGAGAAAAATATAGTGCTTTCTTTGCGGCAATTAAAAATTTCACTCAAGACTGAAATGGAGGTGATTCGATAGTATTATTAGAAAAACACTGTTTGATTTTAACGGTTATTATATTTGACTCTATGACGCGGCGTTTTACCACATGGTGGCTTCTTCGGATATAATGAAATACTGAAATCTTAGTTTTCCATAACATTTTTAGCACCTAGGGGAGAACGATTACAACAAGAAATTAAATTAGGGTGGAGTGTAGGTAATCCTTCCAGAAAACTTTCTCAGGTATTAAACATATTTCGGAGTGGAGAATTATTTACGTCAATTTGTTCGTTGAGTAACAGATCATAATTCTTATACCTGTTAATTTCTAGGGCTTCCCAGAAGTTTATTTTCAATCCTCTATTTTGTATGTATACCTATACAGGGTGTCCCAAAATTAGACGTCAATATTTCATTCACATATTCTACTTA
This sequence comes from Cynegetis impunctata, assembly GCA_030704885.1. NCBI lineage: Eukaryota > Metazoa > Arthropoda > Insecta > Coleoptera > Coccinellidae > Cynegetis > Cynegetis impunctata. The sequence goes on along the minus strand of JARQZK010004481.1, from coordinate 9,704 downwards.
AAAAAATAGAGATAAAAGTTCATATAAACTAGGGTCCCCAACTTCTTCGTTTTTAAGATACAGGGTGTTAAAGGTGAAGACCTGATGGTGGTTTTTTATAAATATTTTCGAAACCTGTGGAGGTGATTGAATAAAATTTCGTACAGTTTCGAAACATTTTTCGCTCTATTTAATGTACTAAAAGTTAGTATTGCAATATTTTCAGGAGTGCCGGGTGCAGGGGGTATTGACGAAAAATTTGGCCCAAACTTTTTGGTGGTTGATTTTTAGTAATTTTGACTCAAAAATTAGAAAATATGAAGCTTTTTGTACAAATAAGGTACTCATTACATACTTGGCTAGGAAGCAGCATTTCCGAGAAAAATGCATTTGAATATTTCTTTACTAATTGATTGTTGTCCCGAAATTAGATGTCAATATTTGAGCCATCTATTCTACATCCAGAAATAGATATGAAAGTTCATATAAACTAGGGTCCACAACTTCTTCGTTCTTTAGAAGACCTGATAAAAGTTTTTTATAAATATCCTATTCGAAATCACTATTCTAGTCTAATGCGAAGTGTGGTGCTGCATTTTCTCAACAAGGTAGGCAATTCTTGGTGTTATCTTTGAAAGTGTGCAACCAATATATTCCTTTTTTATAAGAATTTGTCAAATATGAAATTTGTCATTTTAAAGCCCAAAATTTGTTGGCTCTGGCGCCTCCCAATGCCCTTCCCCCCCGGTTTGGGTACCACTGAATTAATCATTAAGGAACAATTATTTGAGGTTTACTTATTCTAACATTCAGATAAGATGCTCGAAAAGAATGCTATGCTCATGAAGACATATTTGGGTCTCTACGGGTAATCGCATGTGAAGCTTGCGAAACTTCAAAATGATTTTGCCGTATTTAATTCCTTGCCACACGTATTCTTTCACACAACTCCTCGTTGTCTACTTCTGTAGCGTATGCTATATCTTTTATACGGCCCCAAAAATAATAGTCTAGTGGATTTAAATCCAGCGATCGGGGTGCCCACGGAATAGGTACACCTCTTCTAATACATTTTCTCGGAAATTACTAGCATAGCCAATTTCTAATATTCACACCATATTGAGCTGGCTCACCGTCGTGCTCTGCCATTGCATAAACCACGTACACAGTGGATATCTACTAATTCTCTATTAAAACCTCTGCATTATTACTAAATAGCTTTTTTCCGGCAAAAAGCAGCACAATTAAAAACTGGGCGATTAATAATTGACAGCTTATTTTCCTTTAACTAGCAAATCAAAAAACGTCATTGATTCCCAGGTTACTGATTATTTTCTCTTCGATTTGCACATTGAAAAACAAAAAATCAATTTCCTATAAGAAAATTATGAGCAGAGGACCTTATTTGTACAAAAAGCTTCATATTTTCAAATTTTGAAGTCAAAATTACTAAAAATTAACCACCAAAAATTTTGGGCCAAATTTTTCTCTAATACGGGGGCACTACGCACTCCTGAAAATATTACAATACTCACTTTTAGTACATTGAACAGAGCGTAAAAAGTTTCGTAACTGTAGCAAATTTCATCCAATTACCTTCACAGGTTTCGAAAATATTTACAAAAAACCACCATCAGGTCTTCACCTTTAACACCCTGTATCTTAAAACGAAGAAGTTGGGAACCCTAGTTTATGTGAACTTTTATCTCTATTTTCTGAAGTAGAATATGTGGTTGAAATATTTACGTCTTATTTCGGGACACTCTGTATATATATATATATATATACATATATATATATATATATATATATATATATATATGTATATATTTATAAATCTTTATCAAATGAATGATTCTCATCTTGCAAATGATTGAGATAATTAGAATCTCTCTTATTGTTCACGAAGCGGCGCTCATGTTCCTTAATTTTTTTTCCTTTATTTCTGTGTGTTTTCTTATAATATTGTTATGGGTTTTAACCAAGTAACGGCCACATCAATTCAAAAAATGTAATCCGATAGGTAAACCATCAATCCGTTTATAATCATTGAATTCGAAATAACTTTGTCCTATACATACATTAATTATTGGCATATTCTTGCACTCTTGCTAGATCATTATTTTGTTGTATTCTTTCGGTTATTACATTCAATAAAGCTGTAGTTTGTCTAGTAGGAAAAAGATTAATTACATCGAAATGAACTAATTTTGAATTAAGTGGTATCAATAGAGTTTAAGAATAATAGTTAGTTCTCCGAAATTTTTTATTGAAAATTGAAGATTGAATTCTTCAAACTAAATTTTCAAATAAAGTTGGTAAATATTGAGATATTTGCATATTGTGTATACCGGTCCATTAATGTAAGGCGCAATTGAAAGCACAGGGCACTCAATTTTGTGAATTTTTGGTGTGTAAGTATACCAATTTTCGTGAAATACTGCCTAAGATTTTGCTCTAGTTGATTTATAATTTTTGAACCATATTTCACCAAGTGTTAAGAAGTCAATTGAACTAATTTCAACAGCGTGGTAAATCACACTGTTTCTAGAACACTGTTTCATTTTGATTGAATCTCATCAGTATTATTCTTTCACAGAGAGGATTGCAGGGTTTTTACAATCCCCTATACTAGTATCTATCGTTACTTTCAATACAAAAACAGATTTTATCAACCACAGCAATACTCCTGCTCTTCAGTACATGATGTTTGTGTGTAATCGGTGTTGGATCTCATATAGCTAATTAAAAAGGATATTTGATGATGAAAAAGATAATAATCAGTTTGAAACAAATTATGAAATTTATTGTTCTCCTCTAAAATCATTGAACAAAATGATTAATGACAGCGTTGGCAGTGTGATTGAAATGAGTCAAGTAGGTATATGAAGAATTGAATGATATACTTAATTAAGATACTAAACTTTATTTCTCTCATTTTTTTCTAGGTATGGTAGGATTATACTAGATCATTTATTTTCCTCCTTAGTTCAGTGGTCAGTGCGTTGGGTTACTGAACAGAAGGTCGATGGATCGAATCCCGGCCGAACCAACGAATTTATGCGGAGCCACCTCTCAGAAGGTGATGGCAAACCACAGAGCAGTATTCTGCCCAGTAAAGCCTCTCTGTAAAGACGTTCGGGACCGCCGTAAAACTGTAGGTCCCTTCTATTCGTGTATCGCTGTATTAAGCACAGCACGAGTAGTTGTAGAGAGGTCGCCACACCCTAAACCGGGTACGGCACCACAAGGAGAAGATTAATTTTCACTTTATATTATTAAATTTTTTTTTTCCTGTCTTACTTATGAAGCAATCAGAATACCTTTACATTTTCACTCTCCGTTTTTCTCTATACTTGGTTTCATCAATGGATCTGATTCGAAATTGAGAATTTCACTATCTTGAAATTCGGGTGATAAAGTTTACATCAAACATCATTAATGGGCTGGTTAATACATAGTCAAAATCATTTATTAAATTAAAAGTATTCATTATCACTTTATCAGGACTCAATCCATGTACCACCTATCCCCATTTGAAAAGTTATCAACCTAATCGGATTTAACTTTATTGCTATCTATAAGTAGATTTTCACGTAAAAATAAGGATTCACAGAAAAATATGTAGAGTAGAGGAAACTTTTTGAAGTGAAGAATTTCGATTTCTACACAATTAATAAATTAGAATTTATTTTTAAATTTCTGCAAACTTATGGCAAGCATCCAGATAATATGACATTCAGTATATATATATATATATATATATATATATATATATATATATATATATATATATATATATATATATATATATATATATATATATATATATATAAAATATATATATATATATATATAAAAATATATATATATAAATATATATATATAAATAAATATATATATATAAAAATAAATATATATATATATATATATATATATATATATATATATATATATATATATATATATATATATATATATATATAGCAAAAAATAAACAGTGCTATTACTATATATTGTCAGAAATACTAGAAACAAGATATACAAAAAAAAAAAATTGGAAGACATCAAAAATATATATTAATATATATATATATATATATATATATATATATATATATATATATATATATATATATATATATTAATATATATATATATAATATATATACTGAATGTCATGTCATCTGGATGCTTGCCATTAATTTGCAGAAACTTAATAATTAATTCTAATTTATCAATTGTAATTCTTTACTTCAAAAAGTGTCCTCTACTCTCTACGTACACACACATATATATATATATATATATATATATATATATATATATATATATTATATATATAATATATATATATTATATATATATATATAATATATATATATATATATATATACATATAAATATAAAATAAATATATATATATATAAATATATAATATATATATATATATATATATATATATAATATATAAATATATAATATATATATATATATATATATATATATTATATATATATATATATATATATATATATATATATATATATATATATATATATATATATATATATATATATATAGCCAAACATCAACAGTTCTATTACTATTTATTGTCAGAAATTCTGGAACCAAGATATTTTAAAAAAAATAATAGGAAGACATCAAAAATTACTTTTATTCAATAGTAAGTTCATTTAATAAATAATGTTGAAAGTAATAAAATCTTTGAGTAACATGATATGTTATTTCCAGTGCCAAATTCAGAACAATGCCTAAATGTTCTCAATAATTATTTCACACTACAAACTTGTGATAAAGTCCTACAAATATAAATGATTCAATTTATCACATATCAGATATATTAACCACTTAAATACTTATGGCTATTTGTGTGACTAGATTTTTTAATTTCTACAAAGACGAATAGAAAAGTAATTTAGAAACGTCAGACATCGAGTATGATTAAATCTTCTCCATTATTGCATGATCGATTGAATAATACCCGACGAACTGCAAGATCGCGTTCCAACTTCAAGAAAAATTCAGGACGATGGCACACTTGATTCGAATTGAGACTTTCTCGCTATAAAATACACGAAGAACAGGTTTAACGACTGATTAGAAATAAGGCAGATCCATGACATTTGAGATTTCATTCGTAATAATGACTTAAAAGATATAATATATAAAGTGAACAAGGAAAATTCTTCAATAATTCAAGAAATTCACGATCAACTTCACAAGGGAGCCCGTTATATGTATTCCGCCACAAGAAATCTGTATTTACAATCCAACACAGGGGCGTAGCTACCGCCGTATCAGCCGTATCAATGATACGGGGCCCCCGGTCTACAGGGGTCCCTAACGTGCCTACAAAGTTTTCACTCAGAAATCAGAAAAGTCAAAAAAAGCAATTTCTTTTTTTCCCGGGTTAAGTCTGCTCCCAAAAGTAGACAACATCGTACATCCGTTATTGTGGGATTTCCCCGTTTAAGTCATTTCCTTTAACGGGAGAATCTCGCATTAACCGATGTACAATGACAAACTACCGAGAGCAATTATATTCACGCGTTTTATTTCATCCTGGTTCAAACGTTATTATTATTATTACATTGTAATACAAAAAAATCTTGTTCTTCTGATTATTTGTTGGTAACTTAGTTTGATTTGTGAAAAGAATGAGTGAAAAGAAGAGAGATTATACCGGTGGAGGCTATGAAAAGAAAAGGGAGGAGGTTATGAAAAAAATGCCCAACATTTCTTAATTTTTTCAGCAATCAGCTTCTGTGAGTAATAGAGATTGCAATGGTAAGTACTACTTATTTATCTACCACTAGCGAAGGGTACATTTGGTTTTTGGACATGAGACATCTCAGTTAATCTTTATGAACAATTAATTGCTCTGAAAACATGCTCAAAATCTGAAATTCAAAAAATTAATTCCATTAAGGAACTCATGGAATTATTGCTTATAAAATTCAATAGCCTTGCATCCAGTTTCCTGGAGGTAATAACAGCATGCTTTCTATTTTTGAGCTTACCAGTTACAACCGCAACAGCTGAAAGAATTTTTTCGAAATTGAAACTGATAAAAAATTACCTAAGGACTTCGATGGGACAGGAACGGCTATCAGACTTGTCACTATTGTCTATAGAGGCAAAAATGTTAGAAAAACTGAAGTCGTCTTCAGTTATAAATGATTGAATGAATCAATTTGCCGAAAAAAAAGCAAGAAAAGTGTATATTTAATTTGAATTGTTTCCTTGCTCAATTTCTAGAAGGAACTGATAACTTATGAACAATAAACATTTATTTTAATTTAAGGTGAGCATTTTTGTTTTTTTTTGTGAGAAATCCTTAATTTAGGCCCTCGCAACTAATTTTGATACAGGGCCCCTCAAAGGCACGCTACGCCACTGATCCAACAGTAAATTATATAAATCGTCAAGTCATCCCGACTCAAAATCTGCGTTCTTTGCCTCGAGGTGAATAAACAAATCGCTAATTGTTCCCCAATATTAATCGTGATCAGAACTACTATCTCGATAACAACCCAGAGCGCCCCAGACATACCAAACAATTCACCTGTTTCAAAGCACCCTCTGGGTTGTTATCCAGATAATAGTCGCAAACACGAGTTGTATTTGGGAACAATATGAAATTTGTTAATTCACTCAGAGTCAAATAAGCTGCACTGATGAGATCTAATAAGATCGACACAGCTGTATGCAGATTTTGAGTCGGGGTGACGATTTTTATAGTTCACTGTTGAACTGTGAATGTAGAATAACTAGCTCCCTTGGAAAGTTGTTTAATAATTTTTTAAATTATTGAAGATTTGTCCTTGCCCACTCATATTTTTCGTGATTCGATTTTGACTGAAATGATGATATAAATAAATGAAACAACCGAAATTTTTAATGTCAAGCGTATGAAGACAAAAACTGCTAAAAATGCTTATAAAATTGAATGGAAATTCAAGTTTATTGATCCAATTTGACTTCAGTATGTACAACAGCCAACTATTTTGTCTCTTAATTACCATGCTCTGAAAAATTTTCCTAGTAGAGAAAACTGTTAACCCAAATTGTGCCTTTTATCTATTATAATAAGAATTGAAAAATACTCGAAAATTAGAACATAACTTGGCACTTCGAAAATAATAACCTTTTACAACTAAATTTGCTGTTACACCATGTAAGAGGAGAATATCGCCATGCGATCAATATCCATTCAAATAAATTGTTCCAAAGAAAATAAAATTCTTCCAAAAAAACTTAACATAATAATTAAACTAAAAATAACATATGATATGATGTTATTATATCAGTCAAAAATTTTGAGACCAAATTCAGGAATTTTCACTAGAAGGGAAAAACAATTTCATATCTAGTTGATTCGTTCAGATCAAGTTCATACCTGCGAACAACGATTTAGCCAGAAGAACATGATAAATATTTTTAACAAAATATAATAGTTCCTAGTTTAGGCCCTTTGGTTCAAACTACGTTAGAAAACTCTATACATTGGGTATTGCAGAACTAAGAAGTACGTGTTGTGCCGCATAAATGCTATATAATCAAATCAAAATATCTGAAGTGCCACTGAACTGTAATCTGAACATTTGACAACTAATGTTTCATCATGAAGAATCTAATGAACATTCTCAATTATTTGAAATGCTGCAGAATTCCTTCACTGCCATTAAATTTCAACATGATGTCCATGGTTGGTGAAATTATAGGTACCTATTGTACGCATATGCTGCACAGAAGCCTATGACGAATATCAAAATGTTGAGAATATAGCTGAGAGGAATATATTTTCTTTTTTTCATAAGTGCATTCAAAAGAGTTGTTTTGGTTTCGCTATAGGGTGGATATCTTGACTGAAAACCAATTTCAGTGATGGGCGAAAGCATCGTTTTCAATACGCTTTTCTGGTGTGAAAACGTTCTGAATCCCTCTTCTCCATGATAAGCTCCCATTCCACTTGCTCCAACACCTCCGAACGGTAAATTTTCAGTACAAATTTGCATTAAAGTATCATTAATGCTTACTGACCCACTGGAGGTCTCTTCCAGAAATCTTTTTTGTACCTTGTCATCTTCAGAGAATACATATAACGCTAACGGTTTTTCGTTATCGTTAATGTATTCAATAGCCTCGTCGCAACTTGCTATTTCCATAATTGGCAAAATTGGACCAAATATCTCCTCTTGCATTACAGGATCGGTCTTTTTTACATTAACCAAAATTGTAGGACTTATTACACATTGAGTTTCAGAATATTCACCACCTAAAGCTATATCCGAATTTTCGATGAATCTCAATAGTCGTTTGAAATGATTATGTGATACTATTTTGCTCATGTCCGAAGGCAGCTTCTCGGTTCCGTAAAATTCAGCTAGGACTTTAGTTGCGGATTTTAGAAAAATTTCTCTTACTTCTTTTGTGCATAGTAGATAGTCTGGACATATACAGGTTTGACCAGAATTCATGAATTTTCCCCAAAGAATACGCCTAGTTGCTATTTCCATGTTGACAGTATCATCTAAATAGCATGGAGACTTTCCTCCTAGTTCCAGAGTTGTCGGAGTAAGATTTTTAGAAGCAGCTTGATGAATAATTTTACCAACTGTTGTTGATCCTGTGAAGAAAATATAATCGAATCTTTCTGAAAGAAGTTCTGTTGTTTCCTGAATTCCTCCTTCGACGACATAAAAAGTGTCTGCATCCAAATATTTAGTAAGCGTTTTGGAAAGAAGATTGGCTGTGGCTGGCGCCATCTCTGAAGGTTTGATAACAACACAGTTACCTGCTGCTAGGGCACCTGTAATGAAACCAGAAATATTATCAAAAACTGCCATGTGACGAATAGCCTCTATTTCCTTTCTAGATTATAAGGTGGATTTCCTCATACGGCTATCATATAGTTTGATATTGCAAAATAGAAATAAGCTTGACTGTTATCCGAAATACAAATCAAATACAAGGAAGGAAAATGTATTTATGCGAGAGAAAATTTGAAGTTCATACTCATTAAGTGACTTTCTCAAATATATCACTAAATTGGCAGAGACTATTCTCAACTTCTATATAAGATAATTAGTTATAAAGAATTAAATGAAATTAGGAAATAATCTATTTTTCTTATTTTTTTTCCGTAATATCTAAATACTGAAGCGATAACAGGTCATTTGAGTAAGAAAACTGATCTACTTACAACTGTTTTCATCACAAAATTTGTGACCTTCTCAACTCTTTTAAAAAATCGAGAAAATTATGAATTTGTGACGAAACGTTAACTGTTTAATAAAGTCGTTTTTCTATCTCAAACAACCCGTTTTTTCTAAGAAAATATGAGTAAATAATGATACAACATTGGCAAGGATAATTCAAATAGATATTATGCATTTTATATATATATATATATATATATATATATATATATATATATATATATATATATATATATATATATATATATGTATTTTTTATATATATGTATATTATATATTTATTTTATTTGAATTGTTGTTGCCTGTGAACTATTTTTAACTTTTTGATAATTATTAGCAATAACAGGCAATGGTGTATTGCTCAAAAAACTCGATTTTTTTAAAAGTTGACGTTTCGCCATGACATTCGAGGCTTTATCAAAACTTTGAAATATTGAAATTTCTTTTGACATTTATTGATTTGAAAAAATTTTCAAAATT
>JARQZK010004480.1:162500-170935 GCA_030704885.1 Cynegetis impunctata | reverse complement strand
CATAATCAATGCAGTCCGTTGGCTTCATTACTAATTTATTAAGATTATTAAAATATAATATAATTCGAATTTTTGATCCATGTTAAAAGACATGAAGTTTTTTTTCTTCGTAATAACTAAAGATATTCTAGAGTATTATCATGAATTCCTTATAATTTCCTATAAATTCTCTCACGGAGAAGCAGTAGATATGTGTTCTTTGTCCTCGAAGAACTCTAAGGAAGCTTTGAAAATTGGACGCGTGCTTTTAAGGAATATACGTGTTCCTTAACAAAAAGATGCTTTTTAATTAGAATACACATAAAGAAGTTACTATTAAGTAGAATATAAGAACGTCTTTTGCGTAAAAATCATAAGAGATAGCTATAGGGAACCCTCATATAGTTTTAAAGGAAATCTAGCTCTGCGTCAAAATATGTCATGGTATACAGAATGTTCCATTTAACTTCAAGAAGTTATTCGATAAAAAATGTGCCCAAACCTTGATGCAATTTTTTTCATCACTCATTCATGTACAATATAGAAAATATAACAGTAACTTACCTTTATTTCGTCTATATTATCTAAGAATTTGAAGAAATATATGGTATTCCATAAGAAAAAATGTAACATTGATATGTACCTTTCTTTTGGGAATCCTGTATATTTCAAAATAATTTTGAAATATGCTCCTCATTGACCCATATTTTCATTTCTCATAGAAACACCGAGGCGAATGTGGTGGGCCATCCTATATATATTATTTATATAGGTATATATATATATATATATATATATATATATATATATATATATATATATATATATATATATATATAATAATTATATATTATGTATATATATATATAGTATATATATATATATATATATATATATAATATATATATATATATATATATATATATATATATATATTTTATATATATTATATTATATATATATATAAGACAATTATTATGGATAGATGATATATAATAAACGCGAAATTTATTTCTCTGTAAACAAAGGTTAAATTTTATTCACTAATTACAATGACTATTTACACTATACAATCTTACCTGTAAACAAAGAAACGACAATTTTGAGTCTATTATATCACTTCCTTATTCACAGTTATTAATCTACTTAATATTAATAGATATTGTCAAGTTTTGGCAATGATGTGTCAATTGTGCAGTTGAAGTTTAGCGATCTCATACAAATTTATATGGATATATAAGCTACATGCAGAGCGCACTATATTTGAAATAAAGAAAATATATTTTCTTTACATCTCCCCTCCTTCAGGGTGAGAATTGCTAAGGCCGATTCTCATCAAAACTTTTTTCATTCTCTTCATCTGCGCATTTCCTGTGTTTCTGATGCTGGAATAAGTTTCGTAACATGAAATAAATTTGTATCAATTTTTTCTATCACTTATTTTTATCTTGTATAAATGTGTCCGAAACTTTTTCTATTATATGATGAAATGGTCCAATCCTTAAATTATCTAGTTTTTTCCTGTTTAGTTTGTTTCGTTTTCAATATATATTAAATCTTCCTATATTAAACTCGTAATGTTTCTGTTTTTATCGAACAAATTTTTATTGTTATGTGTGAGATTTTATTGTCCGTTCCAAATGCTGTTTTTCTGTCTCTAATTCCAACTCTCTCTATTTATCTCTTTTCCGTAATTCTTGAGTAAGGTGCTAATGTTTTTACCCTCTAATAAATACGCCGGTGCAAAACCTGTTTACCGAATGTTTCAGTTTCATTGTACTTATTTATACACTCTCTTGCAATTGACGTCCAAGCTTTCTTCTCTCTTTTCTCATTTAACTTGCATCTCATTTTATTTATTAATGTTTGATTAAGTCTCTCATTCAAACCATTTGAGAACGGAGTGTTAACAGCTGTAAAAACAAGTCTAACATCATTTCCCTCCAAGAAATTTTTAAATTCCTTTGAGTTTATTCCTGGATATTGATCCGTTAAAATCATATCGATTTTTTCCGTTTCCATTTGTTTTCTTATCTTTCGGTGATGCTACCACTTTCAATGTAAATTGCAATCTTCTCGCCATTGTCATAAACAAAAATTGTCGTTTTATAAGACAATTATTATGGATAGATGATATATAATAAACCGAAATTTATTTCTCTGTAAACAAAGGTTAAATTTTATTCACTAATTACAATGACTATTTACACTATACAATCTTACCTGTAAACAAAGAAACGACAATTTGAGTCTATTAATATCACTTCCTTATTCACAGTTTATTAATCTACTTAATATTAATAGATATGTCAAGTTTGCAATGATGTGTCAATTGCAGTTGAAGTTTAGCGATCTCATACAAAATTTATATGGATATATAGCTAGCATGCAGAGCGCACTATAATTTGAAATAAAGAAAATATATTTTCTTACATATATATATATATATATATATAATATATATATATATATATATATATATATATATATATATTTATATATATATATATATATATATATATATATATATATATATAACTTCCTCTTTTGCAATGAGTAGGTGTAAGGAATACATAATTTTCAAAAACAGATGCTTTTTCAAATTTCAACAAATTTCAATATTTGATTATTTGATTAACAAATAAATTTTTCTGACAAGCGACATCTTCACATTTATTACTCTAAGAAAAGAAATTCTTGAAAATATTAAAAGGAAGGTGTAATAAGGTAATAATCCAAACGAAACTTTGCACTGCACTGACATCTCTTATTGATGTTCCTAACTGTACCTATTATTGCATCAAGAAGCTTTTGATATTATTGTTTACTGAAGCTGCTCATAGATGTCTCACAATAGCTATACCTAATTTAACTTTTGTTGTCATTCTTTGAATAGAAAACTGTTGACATAAATCAATTATTACCAGTTATAGGGTATAAAAAAACACATAATCTGTTCAATTACTAATGTCATAAAAATCTATGGACGCATATTTATGATCGAATTTATATTTTATTGATATATTCCTTATTTCTTGCATTTGGTTCTCATAGAACCTTTCAATAAACTTTTCTTTTAGTCAACACTCATACTACGATTATTATGAGTTCTAAATGAATTCTGCGAAATTAAAAACCTTTAGTTGAATATCTTTGGTTATTTACGGCTCAAACTGTGATACAAGTCACTAATAAAATTTTTGATGAATTACTTCTACCTATGGCTTTTTTTCCAGCAAACTTGAATTATACCGTTATAAAATATTGTCATAAAATGCAATTTTCACTGAAACTCGCCTAACATCAAAATTTTTTTGACTAGTATTAAAACTCATTATTTCAATAAACTAAACATATTTTCATTGCCAAAGGTCACATAAAGTTAATTAAATTTAATATCTAATAATCTTAAAAGCTATAAAGCATTGCAAGATTTTAAATTGCTATTATTTCTTGTGTAGCTAGTGATATTACAATAATTGAAGCTATTATCTACCATTAACTCTGAAATAATGGTTAATTAGATGATACCTCAAATTCCTCAAAAACTTGGAATATTTCATTATACCATTCATTCAAGAAATAAGATGAAAGAAAGTAAACCATCTCAAGAAGTCTCGAATTGAATATGAAGTAAGTAAGTATATGAGGAAGTGAACTGGGTATTATTTGTATTTTATTAACGGAAAGCAATCATCATTTATTTAATAAGAATTAAATCTTCCACAAGACTGTATTGAATAACTAACAAATGAAAACGAGTTTACCCGCCGGCCAAGCGCTCAATTTTTCATTCATGTAGAGGCAGGCCATGCTCGATCTGAGGAAAAATGTCATTATCTTGGTGCATTTGATTCAAGTCTGGAAATAAATCTTGGGAAACTATGAGCACTTTTCTGCCCTAGGAAAGGGTTAGACCACACAAGTGTCGGAAATAATAAGAAAGGTCGTGCCACGACTGTCCTTTGGTGTATATACCTACTATTAAAATTGGCACCTCGTGGAAGCTACATGGGGCAGATTAGTTGTATCCGTTTTAGACCTTCTCGACCACGATTTTGAAATTTTTTTGATGTCTGATATATATACATATACATATATATATATATATATATATATATATATATATATATATATATATATATATATATATATATATATATATATATATATATATATATATTATTATATATTATTATTTGGACGGGGGGGTCGTTATGGCTCGGTTAGCCTTCGGGAACTGCGACCATGTAGATCTTTTGTTCTCTACCCTACCCATTCATTTGAAACCCAAGGAAGTCGTCAATGGTGTTGATAAATCCGACAACATCCTTGGGGGCCTTGGCCATTACCTCATGGGTATCCAGAACAGGTTTCCCCATATGAGTGGTTCTTAGTCCCGCCAACTCGGACACTTGCATACCATGTGTTCAGCTGTTTCTGCTTCTGATCCACAGAGCTACAAATATCATCTGCTACTTTCCCATACGGTACAAATGGTACTTGTAGTACCGACAGTGCCCTGTCAGCAGTCCAACCATCGCCCGAAGCTCAGCTCGTGACAGCCTCAGGAGCTTTCTGGCGTCGGTCTGTGAAATCTTTACGAACTTCTTTGACTGCGTGAGTCCAGGAGTGTTTCTCCAGAGGGTTACCCTATTATCCAACTCCCATTGTTGAACCGCTGCCTTATATTGGTCTTTTTCCAAGACCACAAAAAGGCTCAGGTCCAGCAGGTGTTATCCTTGATGCACTTTTTGCAAGTTCATCGGCTTTTTTCATTTCCTTCAACACCACAGTGCCCTGGCGCCCCACAGTAGAGTCACTTTATTGCCTTTGGCCAGTTGCTTCATGGTATTACGGCACTCCCATGTCAGTAGAGATCCCTGGCTTTGTGATTTCCAGGACCTCAGCGTGGCCTGGCTGTCCGTGGTAATGTAGATATGCGCCCTTTGAGGTTCATTTTGAGGCACTCCTGAGCGCATACGTTAAACAGCCATTATTTCGGTCTGTAGAATAGAGGGTTCACTTCCCAGGGATTTAGAGATCCTCAGTTTAGGTCCATTATACCCCAATGCCAGTGCCTCTCTCTGTTTTTGATCCATCGGTAAACCATATGGAAGACTTTTTGTCCAAACGATTAACGAAACTTATTGCACTAGGACGGTCAGTTATGACCGTTTCAAAGGGCGTTTCGAAATCGAAGATAGTTGGCATAACATCCGATGGTTTTGCCAGGAGTTTTGAATCCAGTTGACTCAGTATCCTCATATGTCCAACCCAGTTTCCAGGTAAGAGCTTCCCGTGGAGGGATATTCTCATTGCTTCCAGCAGGCTGCATTTCCTCACATGTATATGTAAGGGAGGCAGATTGAGTATAACCTCAAGCGCTGCTGTGGGAGCTGTACGCATAGCTCCCGTAACACCAATGCAGGCCAGCCTTTGCAGTTTTTGCAGCCGGTTGCGTGTGGTGACCTCTTCGGTTTTATATATATATACATATATATATATATATATATATATATATATATATATATATATATATATATATATATATGCTATAATATGAGCTTTTATATTTTCATTCCAATCAATATATTCATCAAAGAATATTTCAATTCAATTTTTATGTTCTTCAAACTTCGTCATTAATCAAAGCATAAATAAGTAATATAAAATATTATAGATATTTAATATTCAAAATTTTATTTATTTAAAAAAATATATAATGTTCTACACAAATGTATCATATTGTAATCGGGTGATGCTGCAGGGGTGTACGAGGTATGGCAATTTGAAACCCGGAATCGGCCGATATCTCCCGAACTAAACACACCAGCCGGCGCGTTCTGGTCTCGTTCGAAAGAGGGGACTCTTCAGTAGTACCAGTTAAATTTTGAACGCGGTATCACGTTTAGTTTGTGTTTCCCGCGTGTTTTTGTAAAGCAAGGTTTTTTCTATACGTCGCGAAAATGAGTGACCTAATTAAGAGGCAACGCGCGGTTATCGAATTTTTGGTTAAAACAAACGAAACCTCCGCGGAAATCTTTCGTAAACTTAAAGACGTGTATGGAGATGATTCTCTGTCGAAAACTGCCGTGTTCGAGTGGGCAAAGCGGTTCAGCGGAGGCGTGTTTCGATAGAGGACGATCCGAGGCCGGGCGCAGCCGTCATCTCTCCGTACCCCCACCAATGTCGATCGTATCCGCCACGTTCGGTAACATCAGACCGTCGGTTAACACTCCGAGAGTTGTCCTACAAGTTAAAACATCGATAAGGAAACCATTAGGCAGATTTTACACGAGGAGCTAGACATGAGAAAGATTTGTGCAAAGATCGGTGCCGAAAATGCTCACGTTGGACCAAAAACACCTTCGAATGTCCATCTGCAGTGACCTTTTAGAGAAAATTGAGACAGATGGGAGGGACTGGATGAGTACTGTGGTAACCTGGAGATGAATCTTGGATATTCGAGTACGATCCCGAAACGCGTAGACAGAGTCAGCAGTGGGTGGAACGCGGGGGGGAGCGCCCGAAGAAAGCCAGGATTGTCCCCAAATCGAAAAAGGAAGTCCATGCTCGTAATTTTCTTTGATATCAAAGGCGTAATTCATCGGGAATACGTTCCAGAGGGACAAAACAGTGACCGGACTGTACTTACCAAGGTGTCCTTGAGCGGCTGAGGGCCCGTATTTTCCGCGTGAGGCCCGAACTCGCGGAGAATGGTTGGCTTCTTGCATCATGACAATGCACCTGCACATTCGTCGATACGAATTCGCCGAGTTTTTAGCCAAAAAAAGCATCGGCAACGGTTGCCCGCACCCCCCCTACAGCCCCGACCTCGCTCCCTGCGACTTCTTCCT
The DNA here is from genome assembly GCA_030704885.1 of Cynegetis impunctata. Taxonomy (NCBI): domain Eukaryota; kingdom Metazoa; phylum Arthropoda; class Insecta; order Coleoptera; family Coccinellidae; genus Cynegetis; species Cynegetis impunctata. Next base: position 164,096 of record JARQZK010004480.1, on the reverse strand, counting down.
ATTCCCAAAGATGAAGCAGTACCTGAAGGGGACCCACCACGGCGGTGTACAGGAGGCGAAAGAAGCTGCGACGGTGGCGCTGAACACCCTAACTGAAGACGACTACCGTGGGTGCTTCGAGGCGTGGGAGCGGAGGTGGAAGCGGTGCGTGGAACTCCAAGGAGACTACTGTGAAGGATTATGATCGAAATTTCGCCGAAAATTAATTAAGCTGCCCCTCGGAGCTCGATTCCGGGTTTCAAATTGCCATACCTCGTATGTAAAATATAGCTGTACGGTTTCATATGCTACCGAATTTTTTTTATCAATCAAATTATACAAGATTTTAGAAAATAACGAAATCTTTATTCCCCCGAACAAATCACTAAAAGATTAAACACCTGATAGACTGAATGATACTGGAAGGATTTGTGATATATTCCTTTTTTATTAGAATTTGTCAAATATGAAATTTGTCAGTTTAAAGCTCAAAATTTGTAGGCACTCGCGCCTCCCAATGCCCTTCCCCCCCCAGTTTAGGAAACACTGAACTAAACATTAAGGAACAATTATTTGAGAATAAAGTATAAACTTTAAAATGAAAAACACTTGGCTTATGTTTCACAATATAAAAAATATTTAGATACTGTATTTAGCAGTAACGAAAAGTCAACATGTTTCGAGTTATGAACTCATTATCAAGACTGACTACAGGAGAGTATTACATCCTATTTTATAAAACAGACAAAGGCAAGGATGATACCTGAAAATCAATTTGTTCGTTTACAAGGGGTAATTGACTATTATGGGCGGAACTTATTTCGAGAATTTCAAGAAGGTCAAGGCGCTTTCCTTTGTTACCTGAATGTAACAATTTGGTTTTGTTGAAATCCAGGAAGTGATTGAATTTTATACAATGTTTGGAGAAGCCAGTGGTATTTTTGTTTTGTAAAATTGACTTTTCGTGTTCCTCAATACGAATATTTATATTCTCTCCTGTCTGTCCAATATAGAAAGCAGGACATTCGTCGCAAAATATTTTGTAAACACCACTGTTTTCTCCGATGTTAGATTTTTCTTTATTATTGACTAAGAAAGACTTCAAGTTTCTTTTATTTGTACAAATAGTTTTAACGTTATTTTTCGATAGTCTGTTACAAATTTTGCTACTCAAATTAGGCACATAATTTATGTATTTTTGTTCTTCATTAATAGTTATATTGTGAAGCATAAGCCAAGTGTTTTTTATTTCAAAGTTTAAACTTATATAAGTCATTTCTTACAGTATGGATCTTTTAGGGGCGTTCATATACGTAATAAATTGAAGGAAAATGACGATCTTACTGGTGGTGCGGGTCGCAATTGCAGAATAATCAATTGAAATTACTCGAAAAACCGGAGGTGTCGAACAATTTCTTTCACAAAATTTCTTCAATTTAACGATATTTTAACAAACAAAAAATCCGACGCTTGCTATAAGCCATACTTCTCCGGTGGGTGTTTAGGCCCGCCATACTTTTTTGAAAATGGTTTTTTAATTTTTTTAAAATTTATTTCATGAAGGCTGATTTTTTTTGAACAATTGTTCTTTATTAATCTTGTGCGAAAATCACCATG
>JARQZK010004480.1:55000-157500 GCA_030704885.1 Cynegetis impunctata | reverse complement strand
GGGGTCAGCCTTTAATCGCTTTCACATAGATTGTTACATGCTTAAAATTTTATATTTACATCTACTCAAACTGTACACATCCTAGAATGAATAGGGAACGGGTGAGAAGAAGAACTCTGTCATTAAGATCGTATTTTCTCTCTTCTTTTTTGCATACAAATTTCAGACCGCCTTAGTCAATTTGGAGTAGCTGCGGAGGTGGAAAAAATGCCCACGAAAAAAAGACCCCCTAGGAAAATTTTTTCAAAAATCGGCGGTTATAAAAAATTGTTGAAACCATGAAAAAAAAATTTACATAAAAATGGTGTCGGTTAGGGATAGAAGTTCATAACGTCCAACTGTAGGTACTTCCCTAATAACCTAACCTAACATGCGTCGCTGCATGAATTTTCAAATGTCTGAGTCAATTTGGAGGAAGTTCCGCCACTCCTTTCTCTGAAGTTTGAAAATGAAAAAATTTTAACTGAATTTACCCAATTTATAATTTTACAATTTTGATCTGATGGGAATGTAATTATTTTCAGTACCTATCTTGAAGAAGAACTGCATATTAGGCTGTAAATATAGATGTTTCCACGAATTGTTATTTTCTGAGTAATCAGCCCTTTTAACTGCCAATTACCAAATAAATTTCTCCAAAATACGGCAATAAAGTTTGTACCTATATATATATATATATATATATATATATATATATATATAAATATATATATATATATATATATATATATATATATATATATATATATATTATATATATATATATATATATATATATATATATATATATATATATTTATATATAATATATATATATATATATATATATATATATATAAATATATATATATATATATATATATTTATATATATATATATATATATATATATATATATATATATATATATATATATATATATATATATATTTATACCACGTTCAATATTGGTGAGTCGTGCAGAGGGCTTTTCACGATGAAAAATATTTTAACGGTACCAGCATTGTACATCTATAAGTTGCTCCTCTTTTTTCAGAAACAATCATTTATTTTCTGAATTTAAAAATAAAATCAATAGAAGGGAAATTTGTCCTCATATATTCCCAATACATCGATAGACCATGTCAGAAAAAGGGAGCATTATATAGTGGACTAAGGTTTTTTAAACTGCCATAAGAATTTTGAAAAGTGTAAGACTCCAAGTCCTTCAAAAAACATAATAATTTTAATGAATTCCTGTTTACCTGTGATAAACTATGATGGTGTTTATATATCATTAGGCTGCGACTTATTTTCTTTTAGTCCTATAATTTTTTTGTTATGAAAATAAATATTATATATATATATATATATATATATATATATATATATATATATATATTTGTATAAATCAGGCGTGGATCCAGAGGGGGGGAACGTCCCCCCCCCCCCCCAAATGGTCCGGGCCCCACATAATTGTTTTGATTGGGAGCTACTCGATTTACCATTGCCCAAAATACTAGTACCTTTTGGCTTTTGAATATACAAAAGTTCCCCCCCCAAAAGTCGGGCCTGGATCCGCGCCTGGTATAAATATTATCAGACATCATGAAAACCACAAAAATCGTCGTAAAGGATATATAAATAGAATTCAAAATCACTCCCGTATCTCACTGAAAATTTGAAGATAAAATCACCTGTTTTGAAGCATTGCAATAAACAGAAAAATGATGTTCTTAAATTGATTCTATCAGTTCTAAATATTTAAATTAATATGAATAATCAGTTTCAGAACTGATGATTCAAAACTTTTGGCCGCAATGAACCAAGTAAAATGTATTTTCATTATCAAAATTACTAAATACACCCGAATATCAATAATATCTCCGAGAAACAAAAACAGAGAAAGCAATTTTGAATAACAAACAGTTTCTATTTGTTTTTGTATTCCCATAATGTTCAACAGAATGACCAGTATGACTTATACGACCAATATTTGAACAATGTTTATTCAAAACTCACTTTTACTACTTATGCTGATTCCGAATATCCTTATCTCATTTTGCATTGAAAATTGATATCTTTAAGTCATCGTACAGTAATGAATTGACAGTGACAAGTTACTATCCTCTGGATTAATGTAGGAGAGAATATAAATTGTGATGAAATAACTTGTTTTATATATACCCAATGAATTATTTAATACATTTTGAAAATTGAACCGATACAAAAGTAATGAACTATTTAGGTCCACTAATTACATAACGTATTATCCTTGATGTGTTATAATTTTAGAATTATTCGAAATGACGAAAATTTGAATAAATAATTTCGGTGCAGTTAAATTTCTACATTTTTATTTAGTATAATTACCAAATTTCCTCTCATAAATAAGCTATATTTTGAAGTTTATAAATTATTAGGTATTTAATTTTTACTCCAATTATTGAATTTTAATTATACATTTTTGTCCGTCATTATGTTTTTAAAAAATAGTGAAAGGTTATTAATTCTTAGGAAGTTTTTTGTAAATTCTAGTGTTACCTCATTTAGCTACCTTTTTAATTTAGTATTCACTTTCTAATCCTTTCGTTCCTATCATTTATGAATTTTGGGTGATTAGGCGATACGAAGCTCTCCCTAAATCTTCCGCTACTGCAATCAGAATTTCCGCTTATCGTTTTGCGACTCCATTTTCCATTATCCAGGTGAAAAATTCTGTCTAGGACCTGTCGAATTGTGGAATGACGTCTATTGAACGGATTTGTGTACATTATTTTCAGCAATTTGGATTTGGCGTATCGTTCCTGTCACTAGACAGAATGCATTCAATTGATCACACTCTTATTTTTTGATTCACGCCTGAAATTATAAACTTAGGAAAAGTTATACACTTCTTGCGTGATGAAACCGACCCAGTTCGAGTCTTACAGTTTACTGAGTTGAGCCGTTCTTATTCTTTATTGATTAATTTGTCAATTGGCTCAATGTCTGTAAGTAGGGAAGTAAGTTATCGTTAAATGTCATGCGGAAAGTGACGTGACATTTTCCCATGTTCTCTCGATTACACGATGAACAAAGCTGCACTATATTCAATGCACTTTATTAATGTTCATTATGAATATTTCAGTAGAAAAAAATTTGATCTTTGAATGCATTAATTCTTGACATTTCCTCGAAATTAAAGTAGTATTGGACTGTATCGGAAGTTAACAGTGGGGTGCAACAGGGGTTTTAAAACTTTTCAATCTCTTGGCCCGTGATGTTTGAGGTTCTTAGCAGGTTTTCACTTTGAAAACCTGCTTATTAAAATGGGTGTGATTAGCAATGTTTGACCTAGCACCAAGATATTTTGTTATCTAAGTTGTGAACCGATTTCAACCACTTTTTTTTTTTAAATGTCCAGTACTAAAAGGTCTACCATGGGACAAAATTTGGAATGTTTATTCCATTTTTCAGGGCATACTACGATATTTTTTCTTAGTCGAAATTCGGTTCTTTTATTAGCGATTTTTTTATTGCAAAGATTACCACGCCACTGGATTCAGCGTGTCGCCAAATAGGTATGACCAAAATTTCACAAAAAAATATCCATTCATAACAGTGTTATGAGAACTTAAAATTCGAGAACTCAAACTTAACAATCACAAAAAAAGCACCCAATATCAACAGATAGCCATGGAAATATTTTCTCTTGATATTGGGTGTTTTTAAGTGACTGTTAAGTATAAGTTTTCGAATTTTGAGTTCTCATAACTTTGTTATGAATGAATATTTTTTCATGAAATTTTGGTTATACCTATTTAAGAACACGTTGAATCTAGTGGTAATTTTTTCAATAAAAAAATCGCTAATAAAAAATCCCTAACTTCGACTAAGAAAAAATATCATAGTATGCCATAAAAATTGGATTAAACATTTATTATTTTGTCCCAAGGTAGGCCTTTTAGTACTTGACATTTAAAAAAAAACATGGTTGCAATCGGTTCACAACTTCAAATTTCACAGGGGTGTTTTCATTAAAAATGGGTCACACTGTATATATATATATATATATATATATATATATATATATATATATATATATATATATATATATATATATAGAATAAAGTATAAAATTTAAAATAAAAACACTTGGCTTATGTAATGTATAAGCCAAGTGTTTTTATTTTAAAGTTTATACTTTATTCTTTATGATGTTTCACCAAGTGATGTGCGAGAATTCAATCTCAGTTATATATATATATATATATATATATATATATAAAAATAAAAATAGAATGCAATTATCGAAAATTAGCGATAATTGCATTGTAGAAAGCGAAAGAGGCCTGCGATAATTGCATTGTAGACCGATAATTGCATAGTAGCATATTTCATATTACGTTGTTTGATGACAAGCTGAGAATTTATGAATTACTAACGTCAGTTTGACAAGTTGCAAGTTTATTCGGGAAATATTCCCCCAAATTACACTCGTGCATCGAAATAACCGGATAATTTTGCATTCCAGCGTGTTGTCTTTAAAAAACTGCATTCGGTCATTTTCATATTTTGGAGAAAGAGCCACCTTCGGTGTCGGGCTCTTTCTCCAAAAATGAAAATGAACTCATGCAGTTTTTTGACAACACGCTGTCATGCAAAATTATCGGTTATTTTGATGCACTTGTGCAATTACTTACAATAATCGACGCAATTTTGTAGCAATAGGGTTGAAAATTTGTATCTAGGCAATTTTGTATGATATCTTGGTATGTAGGATTGGTTTTGGATCGAATTGGTTGGGGGGTTGACCCCCTGGGGGAAGAAATAAATCTGGATTATATGATAAAGGTCGCAATTTTGCAGTAATAGGGTTAAAAGTTTGTAGTTAAATATTTTCGAAAGATATCTTGGATGGGTTTGGTTTTGGTTGGGGGGTTGACCCTCCTGGGGGAAGAAATGAATCTTGTTTACATGATAAAGGGCGTAATTATGGAGCAATAGGATTGAAAGTTTGTGAGTAAGTAGTTTCGTATGATATATTGAATGGGATGTGAATTGGTTGGGGGGTTGACCCCTCAGGGAAATAAATCTTGCTTACACGTTAGAAGGCGCAATTTTGGTACTATAGGGTTGAAACTTTGTAAGTAGGTAGTTTCGTACGATATCTTGGATGGTATTTATTTCTATATGAATTGGTTGGGGGATTGACCCCCCGGAGCAGGAAATGAATCTTGTTTACACGATAAAGGGCGCAATTTTATAGAAATAGGGTTGAAAGTTTGTAAGTATGTAGTTTCGTATGATACCTTGTATGTGATTGATTTTGGTACGAATTGGTTGGGGGTTGATTCCCCGGGTAGGCAATAAATATTGTTTACACATTAGAGGGCGCATTTTTTTTTATTTGGAGAAAAAAATCATAATATAATGAATATATTTTTTAAACTGGCTATTTTATGAAAACCTGCTCTATTAATGCAGCTCGCTGGGATAGAGTTTTTTCTATGTTTTCATGAAATAAGATTCCTGTTCTCAAACTGTGTTGAGTTTGGTCAATATATTTCAAAATTTAAAAGTGAAGCGAAATTTCAGTTTCTAAATTCAAAAGCTATATAATTTCGAAGGTGAAATAAAAAATTATTATTTTATGTTTTGGAAATTTAATTAAAATACTCAGTCAGAAATATCTTTTAACAATATCAACTTCGTTTCACTATCTCTAAGCACAATTCTGAAATTTTGGTTCTTTATATTTATTTTAATATCTTGTAACCTAATAATTCAAATGGAAAAATTTCATTGTTATGTTTTTTAGTACGTAAAACAAATGTCTATATGTTCATATAAGCTATGGTTTATAAATATCTGACGAAATTAATCTGATGTAAATTTTGTATTTATTTTTAGAAGCTCCAATATTTAAGTAAATGTAATATTATTTTCGTTTCGAGATTTGATCCGTTTTCTTCCATTGTTTATTCAATTCCTGATGCTTCGACTACTCAAACATTAAAAATTATACCAGTTAACAAGAATGATGATATATTTTTTTTATTCGTATTTCCACGACAAATTCGAGAATTTTTCGTTGTGTGACATATACAGGCTGTTCAGCACATGAACCAATAAAAAATTTTGTGATATCGTTGGGGTCGTTTGCTACTTCTGGACCCTGGGTCCTAAAACTCACGGTTGATATAATTTTTGATTTATCGGTAACTATAATACCTACAAGGTTGGTCAAATTAGAAAAAATGTGCAGTTTTTGGAGGAAATTGACAATCCGGTTTCAGATTTAAAGAAAAAATCTTTCCTACGGGGGTTTTTCGAAAAATTGCTTAAAACTATTTGATCGAATATCTCGAAAAGTAGAATTTTTACAAAAAATTAGTGGGGAAAAAATTTTTTGCATTTCAGACGTTCTTCAACTTGTTTGTTTTTTAAATACGGATCTGCATTTTTCATTTCAAATTCAAAAAAACTTTTTTTTTTATTTCAACGATGTATCACATGTTTATGTTCGTTTGTTTTTAAATGGTAAAAAAACTAGTATTTAATTTTTTTGGCACTTTTTCATTTTATCATGGGTTTAATCATAGAGCAAAGAGAAACAATTGCTTATAAAAGCCTATGATCCGTAATACATGTGTCGTGTCAGAGTAAGTTTAAACCAACATGGTAGCGTTTTCCAATGAGAAAAATTAGATTTATTTTTTTGTTATGCAAAAGCATTTCGAAGTGCTGAAAGAGTTCTTCAAATGTATCAAAATTTGTACCCCGAAAGGCGCTTACCGAATCGAATAACTTTTACAAGGCTAGAGCAAAATTTGCTACAATACGGATCATTTAATGATCCTTCAGAACGGGGAACAACTGTATCGGCTAAGAATGGGGAAGATGAAGCAAATGCATTAGGTATGTATCATCCACTTTGAATTTTGACAAAGGTAATTGTGAAAAATAAGGAAGTTTCAAGGTTTATTACATAACTTGAATTTAATCAAATGGTAAAAAGTTTGAATGTTTGAAAACTTAATAAACAGTTTCTTTCATTACACCCTGCAACAATCTGTTTATGTTACTAAAATAGGCAATGTTTTATTGGTAGTCTAAGCCACCTCTGATGTTCTCATTTTTTTTAAAACTCAATACAACTTAAATTTTGTCTTTTTATCATTAAAACGCAAACAAATATGAACATAAAAAAAAGTTTTTTTTAGAAATAAAAATTACAGGTCCCTATTTAAAAAAAGTAAGTTGATGGTAATATCTCTAAAACTAGACGAACCAAATTTCCTTGAAATTTACCAAATTGAAGAACGTCTAAAATGCATAAATTTTTTCCTTCACTAATTTTTTGGAAAAATTATACTTTTTGAGATATTGGATCGAATAGTTTGAGCACTTTTTCGAAAACCCTCCGTAGCTCGAGATAGATGTTTTTTTTTAAATACGAAACTAGATTTTCAATGTCCTCCAAAAACTGCACGTTTTGTCTAATTTGGCCAACCGTGTAGTTCTTATAATTACTGAGATAGCAATAGTGGCCCATAGCAATTAGGACACCCTGTATATGTATGTATAAATAAATATATATATATATATATATATATATATATATATATATATATATATATATATATATATATATATATATATATATATATATATATATATATATATATATATATCTATATAATAATAATAATATTGTTTATTTTAGCATAAGCTATTACATAAATCTACACCTGCTGAGAAGCCTAGACATTTCGGCTTAACATTTCATTTTACTTAAAACAAACATTGCTAACTTACGCTTAAATACATTAAAACTAGTACTATTTTTTATAACACCTGCTGAGAAGACTAGACATTTCGGCTTAACATTTCATTTTACTTAAAACAAACATTGCTAACTTACGCTTAAATACATTAAAACTAGTACTATTTTTTATATCACTAGGCAATTTAATAAATCTATTGAATCCCTCATGAAAGATACTATTTCTGGATTTAGCAAGCCGACAAACCTGCATGTAAAAGCAATTAGCATTTCTAGTGTCGTAGCCGTGCACGTCACTGACACAGGTTATATTTTTGATCACATTATTTGGAAGCAGTCGGTTTTTAACTTTATAAATGAATATATAAGTGGCGAAGACTATTCTCTGCCTAACAGACATCAGCTCTAGAGTATTCAACATAGTTTTTATTGGAGTATATCTATTACATTTCAAAATTACTCGCATGGCCCTATTCTGCAGTTTTTGTAACTGTTGATTTTTTTCTTTGCTCAGTCCGAATAACAAAGTGGAACAATATACAAAGTGTGGCATAATTATTGATTTGTATAGCAACAACTTTACGTATGTTGTCAGATTTCCTCCAATTCTTTTCAAAAAATTTACTTTCTTTGAGATTTTAGAAGAAATCAAATCAACATGTTCGTTGAAATTCAATTTTTCATCCAACATAATACCTAAATATTTGACTGTTTTTACTCTTTCAATTTCCTGGTTATCAATTTCAATAGTTATATTTTCATTTACTGTGTTGTTTAATGTCTTCCCCGTGCCCAAAATTATAAACTTAGATTTTTTTACATTTAAGGATAAACTGTTATCACATAGCCATTCGTTTACTGATGAAAGATCCTGATTGATACTTTCTGATAGGTTTTTGATATCCCTACCACTTATATAAAGCATAGTATCATCAGCAAATAGCTTTATAGAACATTTTTTTACATGAGAAACGATATCGTTTATATATAAGGAAAACAGCAATGGGCCCAGGACAGTTCCCTGAGGTACTCCAAAGTCCACTCCAATGCTATCCGAAACAACACCGTTGAACTTAACTTTTTGTGATCGTGAATCTAGATAAGAATTGAACCATTTATTGACCACCCCTTGAAAACCAATTTTATTTAATTTTTTTAATAGCAATGATCTACATAAGGTTTCGAAAGCTCTTTTGAAATCCAACAAAACTACAATTACTATTTCCCCTCTATCTATGGCTTTGTACCATTCCTCACATACGCTCAAGATTGCTGTCTCGCATGAGCAATTTCTCTTGAAACCCGATTGTAACTCAGTAATAACACTGAAAGTTTCACATAAATCCGCCCCCCCTCCCCCAATCTGTTTTTTAACCACTAATTCTAAAACTTTTTCATACGATGGCACTAAATTTATGGGTCTATATATGAATACATATATATATAAATATATATATATATATATATATATATATAATATATATATATATATATATATATATATATATATATTATATATATATATATACATATAATATTTATATATATATATATATATATATATATATATATATATATATATATCTATATAAATATATATATATAAATATATATATATATATATATATATATATTAAATTAATGTATTGAGCTGAATACACTTGTGATTATTAATATAAAGAAAAAACTTTGTATAGAGTGTATAAATCAATTTTATCTAAATTAGCAGAGCGCTTTCGACATATTTGTCATCTTCAGTGCAACCTGAAAAGTAAACACTCTAATTGAACTAAATATTATGTAATTAAAATTGATGTTAATAAAAATGGTTCTGAAATTTGGAAAAAGATTCAACAATTTAGAGTACTCCTGACAAAATGAGTACTCTAAATTGTTGAACCTTTTTCCAAATTTCAGAACCATTTTTATTAACATCAATTTTAATTACATAATATTTAGTTCAATTAGAGTGTTTACTTTTCAGGTTGCACTGAAGATGACAAATATGTCGAAAGCGCTCTGCTAATTTAGATAAAATTGATTTATACACTCTATACAAAGTTTTTTCTTTATATTAATATATATATATATATTTAAATCGTGGACTAGGAGGTATGAAACGGATTTCACTCCTGCATCTCTTTGTTGATTTAATTACTTAGTATGTATTATATTCACCAGTCAGAAGGTCGTCGATGGTCCTCAGGTTTCCTTAGTATTCATCAGTTATCTGTTCCGTAGAATAGCAATGATCCCAAAATATACCTGTGAACAGAACTTTCTGTATTAATTTTTACAATAATTTTTTTTTAAATATTCTTTTCATCGATTTGATCTAAATAGAAAAGTGTAGTATGTATATCAACTTTTTGAATGTGTCGCCGCCTGTAATATCGTGCATAGCATAATTCAGATAAAACATACAACTTTTGTCCTTGGCCTGATAAAAACCTTGATAATACTTAATAAGTGCAGATATGTCATATCAGAATATATGGTGACAGGAAATGACATGAATATTTTCGTAACGTTTTAAAGGAAGGTCTATATTATTTTGAGTTTACCTGTGAAAAACTTCTTGAAAACTGGCTTCGTGGTTCAATTTGAAAATAAAAAAAATAAAAAAATGGAGGACACCCTACTGCGTAGCACTAGGAATGATAAAACTCCTCGGCGCATGTGCATGTCGTCAATATTTTTTGAATGTACCTATTATATATATTAAATAACAATGAAAGTCGATTTTACGAATGAAATGAAGGAAAATTGCAATAAATGTATTAATAAGATGGGAAGCAGACACAGACGCAGAATCAAGCTGAAGCTATCAACGTCGCTTGCTTACCGTGGCACACAGAGCACTTCGACGCATGTTTTGTAGAACTTCGTACATATCGACCTTGGCGCATGCGCATGTCGTAATGCCTATCTAAAAAAGGCTATAATTTTAATTCTTCGTTGGGAAAAAATTTGGAACAAAACTTCTCTGATGAAATCATATGTATTTTATCGATATCCGTTTGAATTTTCAAAATCGGACCAGATCCCAACTTTTTGTAGTGAGAATTTAGCTTCGTCTTGGGGTAAAAACGCTATATTTTTTCATTCTCCGTTGGGAAAAATTGGGAATTAAAATTCCCTAATGAAATCATATGTGTTTTATCGATATCCGTTGGAATTTTTAAAATCGGTCCAGTTACCAACTTTTTGTCGTGAGACTATAACCCCTTTAGCTTCGCCTCGGGGTAAATGTACCGCAATAATAACAATAATTGTAAAATAATGATTTCAATTTCTAATGAAAGAGGAATTTATATCAAATAGGTATACTTTGTTTTCACTCACAACATAATTGGCCGAAAATTTATATGACATTCAAGTATAAAAATCTAATTCCTTTCATACGTTTGTAAAACATGTTCGGTAACTATAATTTATGAGTAAATATTGGAGAGAATAATTCGTTCTAGAATGTATCGAAAATTATTCAGAACTCGTACATTAGAGAAAACTTTGATAAGAAATTTAATTCACACAGAATAAGAAGTTCAGTTCTTTTAGATTTTATTCATAATGTATTTCGAACAGTCCTACCAATTTTTAGTTGGGTGCGAATTTTTGTAACTTCAGTCTTATTTTGTGGTCTAATTTGAACGGATTATGTATAATCTTGTTCCTATTCCCGAGATTCTCTGAATGGTGAGATGCAACTATCGACTCTGATAGAAGCCATGTGTTTTATGGAAATTACTTTTTCCATCTACCCCCACATAAAGTACTCACTTTCCTCCCTCACATCAGGGCAGAAAGTCGTATTTCCCTCCCTAGGGAGAAAGAGTACTTTTATTTTTCACTTGTATATTATTTGTTGATTTTAACTTAGATACGGTTGCTATAAATACGTCATGAGCGAGCATTATGGATCATAACGCCCTCTCATTGTACGAGGACAACTGAAGCAACTTCCATTGATTAAATACTTCATAATCCTTGTCGTATACGACTCTGGATTTCTCCGACAATGAATTATTCGCAGCTTTGGCTGCATTTTCTATGATATTCTTGGGTAAATTCATTTTCATTTCCATTATTTCTATAAGACTACACAAAGAAAGCAGTAATGACATTCACTAAATATGATGACAAAAATATTCACAAACGTCAAAATATGAACAAATGACATGTCTACTATGAGAAGGAAAATGGAAAGTATAAGAGCAATGAACCGATTTAAAAATCGATTTTTCATTAGGTATGATAATTTTTTCGTGAAAAATAAAATCATATATGCATCACGTGCGTTACTAGATCCTAACGCCCGATGGGCACTTGGTACTAAGTATTCCTTCCTCTCATTCCAAATATGTAGGATGCCGTGGCTGATTTACAGTGACTTCAAACATAAATTCGTTATTTGTACTGTAAATAAAGTTTCAAAAAAGGTTCAATTTGGGGAAGAAGGAACAATCATATGAATAACACAGGAGTAAAGTGCCTTTTCCTCTCTTGGATTTTTACACCTACATCCTACGAGAGGAAAAGTGGCACTTTCCTTCCTAGTAACGCAAAATCATATGCATTAAACAGGAGTAAAGTGCCTTCTCTTCTCTTGGTTGTTTAACCTACATCCTACGAGAGGAAAAGTGGAACTTTCTCCCTAGTAACGCAAATAGCTATTTCCTTCTACCCCTACAGAAAGTACCCACTTTCCTCGCTCAAATCAGGGAGCAAAGTCGTATTTCCCTCCCTAGGGGGTAAATCCTCACTCACATTTTGAATATGTAGGATGTCGTGGCTGACCGACAGTGACATAATAGTATATTATTGTATAATAAGTGGGAAAAGCATAATATTCCCAAACGACTGTGATAATTACCAGACGAGGAGCGTAGCGACGAGTCTGGTAACACAAAAGTTTGGGAATATGCTTTTCCCACGAATTATACATACTATTTTTTCTCCGATCGTTGATTTACATTCAAAAAATAATTAATTAATAAATAGGTCATCCAAGATGTAATCAAGTAAGTTTAAATAGGTTTCTCTATATTCATATTGAAATATAGAAGTAGTAACCATGGAAATTACTCTGTTATGACAAAAGTAAAATAATTTTAAAGCTGGGTTTGTTTGATTCGTTGTATTTTATAAGGAATTAAAAAAGAATTAGTAAACATGAACACTGATAGTGATTATTTGTTGTCTTGCACGACTCCTGAACTAGTAGAAGCCGCGAACGGGGCTTCACTTAATTTACTTCCGGCGAAATCCAGAGAGAAGTATGAACTTGCGTACCAACGCTTCATGAATTTTTGTAGAAAAAACAACAGTGTATCCTTTTCTGAGAATGTACTGATGGCGTATGTTGCTGAATTGGCTAAAACAATGAAATCTTCGACGTTGTGGGCACATTATTCCATGCTTCCATCAACTTTGTCTGTTAAAAATAATATTAATATTGCCCAGTACCAGAAACTGAGAGCAGTTTTAAAACGTCAAGCTACAGGATACAAAAAATGTAAATATTAACAACAATTATAAAAATTAAAACCATACTTTGTTTCATTTTAATGTAATAATCCATTTGTTACATTACCGCACGCTACAGCTGTGCGGTATAGTTATTTTCCTAGCAAGTGCGGAAAGAGATATTTTCCCGCACGAAACTGCCGTTACCCGAACGACGCGAAGCGGAGTTCGGGTAAGCAGTTGAGTGCGGAAAAGACTCTTTCCGCACGAGTTAGGAACAATATTTTTTCTACAAGCGCTTATTTTAACGGAGATTTTAACACACCGATGAAATTCGATTTGATATATTCAAATAATTTCATACTAATGACATATTATGTTAATTCACATGTCGTTTCCATAGTAACGTCGTCGGTGGCGTTCGGTGCATAGAGACATATCATTATTCAGTTTATTCTCTAATAAAAGCGTGCGGGAAAAATCCCCGCTATTCCATTACCGCACGCAAACGCGTGCGGAAATGGAATAGCAGGGGTTTTTCCCGCACTGTTTGGCAATGTGACTCTTTACGAATTGAAATGCGTGCGGGAAAAGGGTTGACAGCGCACGCTTGTAGAAAAAGAATATTACCGCACTGTTATTTTCTAATTGCTTAGCAACTGACCACTATTCTGGAATGTTGAGCTTTTCGTATAGAAAACAGGTCAAAATAGTGTCACTTTTCCCACGATCGGAGAAAAACGTTATTTGTGCTGTAAATAAAGTTTTAAAAAAGGTTCAGTTCAGGGTAAAAGGAAAAATTATGTGTATTACTCGAGGGGAAAGTACCTTTTCCTCTCTTGGATGTTTAACCTATACCGCACTAGAGGAAAACTGGCACTTTCCTCCCTAGTAATGCAAATAGCTATTGTTTCAGAGAACTTCATACAGAAATATCTTTCGATTTCAATAATCGTCTAGTCCAAAATCATTACTGTTATAATTTTTTTGAAAGACACTTCGAATAGAACACTTTTTCATTCATTGCAACTCCTGGATTGTCTGATTATATTCATGCTTGGAGTTGAATAGAAATGCCAAATTATTGTAAGTTACAACATTTCTTGGTAAATGAACGATTCGAAAAATGCAACGAATATTTACAAGTTACGCATTTCAACATTACACGTTTGTAATCGAGTGTTGACAGGAAGTTAGGCCTTGAGTATTTCTGGGTAATCGACAAGCGTATTATGCTCTGACCGATCTGAAACTTTGTTTTAACAACCTGCGATTCATAACATTTCAGTTATCGTATTGAGTGTAGAAAAAAATAATTATATGGTATGCAAGGAGGTCGGCATAAACTTCAATTTTCAATTAAAACTTGTTGTCGGCGCGTGGAATTAATAACTCCGAGAAGATCAAGAATCAAGGCAGAAAAATAACTAGGTATTTCATTAATCACGGCGTTTGACAAGAAAAATTATGGAAGTCTGATATTTTTTTAGCGGAAGGTCAGTGTTTGAAGGATGATATAACGGAAAAGAAGTGTATGGTATGAAAAAACTAGTTACTATATGTTTTATTTATGAGCTTAAGTGAAATATTTCACAGAATATAATAAAAGTTACAGGAAAAAAATAAAAAGAAAACGTGGAATATAAAAATAAAATTCAATATATATATATATATATATATATATATATATATATATATATATATATATATATATATATATATATATATATATATATATATATATATATATATATATATATATATATATATATATATATATATATATATATACAGTATGGTGCAAATGAAAGGAATAAATTCGTTATTTCGTAAACCGGCGACTTTAAGGAAAAATCCTGAAATCCGTCGATTTTTATTTTAAAACGGGCTATTCGTAAGGATACCTTTCTACTTTTGACGTCATCTATGCGAGCGTGATGACGTCATCGCTAAAATTTTTAAATGGAAATGTGGGTGTTGTAATACATTATTTGAAAGGTCTTTTGAATACCTATTCAGCCATCAATATGTACAGTAATTGATTTTTGTATTTGTTTGAAAAATTAATAAAATTTCAGTTTTCACCTTTTTTAAAAATCTAGTTGCCTTATCAACATCAACATTGGCACTATGACATAATTAACTTTCTGTCAATTGATTGATAGTATTATTGTATTAGACGAATTCAAAAAGTCTTTGTATCTATCAACATGAAGCTGACTGAAACGCAAAGAATTGAAAAATTCTAATCATGATTGGTCGTGGAGATGAAGCACGTATGCAGAAAGAAGTATGTGCGTTGTTTAATAATAAATATTCCAACCGAGAACCAATTTCACAATCCACTATAAGCAAAATTGAGAAGAAATTCAGAGAAACGGGCCATGTCAAAGACCTCCCTAAAGGAAGTAGAAAACCAATATCAGAAAACAAACAACTAGATGTTCTGTTAGCCTTTCAAGATAATCCTCAGTTCATGGCAAGTAGCATTAGATAATGACATGGACCATTCAACAGTTCTTAGAAAGCTAAAGAAGGAAAAGTTGCATCCCTACAAAGTAAGTTTAGTACAAGAGCTAATGGAAGATGACTTTGATAAACGAATTGAGTTTTGTGAAATTATGATGGAACAAAATAACAGAGATCCGATGTTTTTAAAAAAGGTTATTTTCTCGGATGAAGCTACATTTCTACTGAACGGTCATGTCAATCGTCAAACTTATCGGTACTGGGCTACGGAAAATCCACACTGGATGCAAGAGTACCGTACTCAATACCCAGAGAAAGTTAATGGTGGGCGAGAATAATAGATAATAAGATTATTGGACTATACTTTTTCGAAGAAACCTTAACAGGTCCTCGATATTTTGAATTTCTTCAAAACTTCTTGCTACCCGAATTGAACCGGCTGTTTCCAAACAGAAATGATTTATGGCTGCAGCAAGATGGTGCGCCTCCACACTATGCTGTCTTGGTGCGCAACTATTTGAACAACGTCTTTCCAAATCGGTGGATAGGTCGAAGAGGAGCAATAGAATGGCCGCCCAGGTCACCTGATTTGACTCCTCTTGATTCGTTTTTATGGGGATACTTGAGAAGCAAAGTGTACCAAAATAAACCACAAAATATCAATGAACTCAAATAATGGATACGTATTGAGGTTGCACAAATAACTCCGGAAGTTATAGAGAAGGTTCGAGAAGAGTTCGTGGCACGTCTTTCTCATTGTATTTTAGCTGAAGGTAAACAATTTGAGCACTTAATTTAGGTTTCGATGTATTTAATGAGTAATACATATTAAATATTCATTATAAAATTTTATTAATTTTTTAAACAAATACAAAAATCAATTACTGTACATATTGATGGCTGAATAGGTATTCAAAAGACCTTTCAAATAATGTATTACAACACCCACATTTCCATTTAAAAATTTTAGCGATGACGTCATCACGCTCGCATAGATGACGTCAAAAATAGAAAGCTATCCTTTCGAATAGCCCGTTTTAAAATGAGAATCGACGGGTCTCAGGATTTTTCCTTAAAGTCGCCGGTTTACGAAATAACGAATTTATTCCTTTCATTTGCACCATACTGTATATATATATATATATATATATATATATATATATATATATATATATATATATATATATATATATATATATATATATATATATATATATATATATATAATCTTCTGATAATTATTAGCAATAACAGGCTTGTTGAATCTTAAAAAACTTTGGGATGGAATGACGAAAAAACGCTCGGATAGGTCAAATTTTGTTGAAAGGGAGACAAATAAGGGTGTTAAAATGAGTTAGATATCACAACCCCTCTAGCCGCAACCCCTTGAAAAAAGTTTTGATAAAGCCACGAATGTCGTGGCGAAACGTCAACTTTTTAATAAAATCGAGTTTTTTAAGATTCAACAAGCCTGTTATTGCTAATAATTATCAGAAGATTAGAAATAGTTCACAGGCAACAACAATTCGAATAAATATATGTATATATATATATATATATTATATATGTATATATATATATATATATATATATATATATATATATATATATATATATATATATATATATATATATTTATATATATATATATATATTATATATATATATATATATATATATATATAGGGTGGGCCATACATAACTTTCCACCCCGAATTTTGAGCTTTTGGATGGAATAACGAAAAAACGCTCGGATAGGTCAAATTTTGTTGAGAGAGAGACAAATAAGGGTGTTAAAATGAGTTTGATATCACAACCCCTCTAGCCGCAACCCCTTGAAAAAAGTTTTGAATAAAGCCACGAATGTCGTGGCGAAACGTCAACTTTTTAATAAAATCGAGTTTTTTAAGATTCAACAAGCCTGTTATTGCTAATAATTATCAGAAGATTAGAAATAGTTCACAGGCAACAACAATTCGAATAAATATATATATTATATTATATATATATATATATATATATATATATATATATATATATATATATATATATATATATGTATATATATATATATATATATATATATATATATATATATATATATATATAGGGTGGGCCATCCATAACTTTCCACCCCGAATTTTGAGCTTTGGGATGGAATAACGAAAAAACGCTCGGATAGGTCAAATTTTGTTGAAAGAGAGACAAATAAGGGTGTTAAAATGAGTTTGATATCACTACCCCTCTAGCCACAACCCCTAACAGCTTTCATTTTTGAATAAGGAAAAGGGGTCGAGCAGCACCTTGTTGGAAAGGCAATTCAATTTCCTGCATGAGTGTATTTTTGTTTTCATCGCTTATTAATTACTATACAGAGTGACTCAGTATTGCATCAATAACTTCCACACGCCGAATTTGGACCTTTGAGATGGAAAAAACGCTCGGACGGGTCAAATTTTGTTGAAAGGGGGACAAATGAGGGTGTTCAAATGAGTTTTATATCACTACCCCTCTAGACGCAACCCCTAACAGCTCTCATTTTTGAATAGGTAAAAGGGGTCGAGCAGCACCTTGTTGGAAAGGCAATTCAATTTCCTGCATGAGTGTATTTTTGTTTTCATCGGTTATTAATTACTATACAGAGTGACTCAGTATTGCATCAATAACTTTCACACGCCGAGTTTGGATCTTTCACATGGAAAAAACGCTCGGACGGGTCAAATTTTGTTGAAAGGGGGACAAATAAGGGTGTTAAAATGAGTTGGATATCACTATCCCTCTAGCCGCAACCCCTAACAGCTTTCATTTTTGAATAGGTAAAGGGTCGAGCAGCACCTTGTTGGAAAGGCAATTCAATTTCCTGCATGAATGTATTTTTGTTTTCATCGCTTATTAATTACTATACAGAGTGACTCAGTATTGCATCAATAACTTTCACACGCCGAATTTGGATCTTTGAGATGGAAAAAACGCTCAAACGGGTCAAATTTTGTTGAAAGGGGGACAAATAAGGGTGTTAAAATGAGTTTGATATCACTACCCCTCTAGCCACAACCTCTAACAGCTCTCATTTTTGAATAGGTAAAAGGGGTCGAGCAGCACCTTGTTGGAAAGGCAATCCAATTTCCTGCATGAATGTATTTTTGTTTTCATCGCTTATTAATTACTATACAGAGTGACTCAGTATTGCATCAATAACTTTCACACGCCGAATTTGGATCTTTGAGATGGAAAAAACGCTCGAACGGGTCAAATTTTGTTGAAAGGGGGACAAATAAGGGTGTTAAAATGAGTTTGATATCACTACCCCTCTAGCCGCAACCCCTAACAGCTCTCATTTTTGAATAGGTAAAAGGGGTCGAGCAGCACCTTGTTGGAAAGGTAATTCAATTTCCTGCATGAGTGTATTTTTGTTTTCATCGCCTATTAATTACTATACAGAGTGACTCAGTATTGCATCAATAACTTTCACACGCCGAATTTGGATTTGAAATAACTAAATGAATTCTCATTTTCAGATAGCTTCTCCATCTCAATATCAACGAAATCTGTTATCGCCGCTTTTTTTTTGCAATTTCTCGATCACTACGCGTATGCCAAACACATGTTGAAAATGCTGAAACCGAGACAATAACTGAAAACGTCAAAACAATAATATTTACAAAGTAAATCGTGCGCTTTCGTTTAAATTGAAATAATTGCTGTTAGGGTAGTGGCTAGAGGGGTAGTGATATCGAATTCATATTTTGACCCGTCCGAGCGTTTTTTCCATCTCAAAGATCCAAATTCGGCGTGTGGAAGTTATTGATGCAATACTGAGTCACTCTGTATAATAATAAAGCGATGAAAAAAAAATACATTCATGCAGGAAATTGAATTGCCTTTCCAACAAGGTGCTGCTCGACCCCTTTTCCTTATTCAAAAATGAGAGCTGTTAGGGGTTGCGGCTAGAGGGGTAGTGATATCAAACTCATTTGAACACCCTCATTTGTCTCCCTTTCAACAAAATTTGACCTGTCCGAGCGTTTTTTCATAATTCCATCCCAAAGCTCAAAATTCGGGGTGGAAAATTATGGATGGCCCACCCGTATATATAGATATATATATATATATATATATATATATATATATATATATATATATATATATATATATATATATATATATATATATATATATATATATATATATATATATATCTTAACGGTATCCCTATACACCCCCTTTACGCTCCCCATCATTTGTTACGTCAGGACGGACGAGTGGTAGAAGCAGACATGCGCCTTACCAATGCAGCAGTAACGAACTACTGCGCACGAGAGAACAGTCAAGACAAAGGGGTCGTCGAGTATGCTTGAACGTATGAACAAGTTGTTAACGTATTGAGCAATAAACGTAATTGGTCTAAAAAGTTATTCTTATTTGTGTGTATTTACCCTAGTATTTAACATTTAACCCTGTATTTAACATCAAAAGTGGGATTATCCCGTGTTATACCCTGTGGCCATAAATGATCATGAATAAACATTAATATTATATAGTTAAAATGAAAGATGAAACTCATATTCGTTATGACAGTGAAGTGTCTGAGCAAAGTGTTGTGGCTGATGAGGAAGATATCTGGTCAGTAAGTCCAAAACGACCTAAATTATAATAGCAAGAATCCTTAGTTAACTTGGCGAGCCAACAACAACAATTATTAGAATTGACTCGTCAGTCCAAGATGGCGACGTCGACGTATTATACGCCAACGCCCAACACATCTTCATCTAGAACAAATGGATTTACTGCGCAGCCGTTGATGTCGACACTAGCGCTCACATCATTTAAGCTAACCAGCTTCGACCCTGACAAAAGCTTTCTGTAATGACTTAATTGTTGCTTTTCCCCAGAAAGAAACGCTAAAAAGTCGAAATTGTGAGTCACTAACCGAGTTCCGTAACCAGAAATTACTCAGCATCAGCAGATGCCATGATAGCTTGGAATGAAATTCTTAGCATGTTTGACATAAACTAAACAGTGAGATTAAACCCAATAAAAAAAAGTACATGCATTTTCGGCTCTCGGAACGCAAGTTGTTTACACTATTGGGAGTTGTGATTTAACAGCTGTACTGCCGACCCTGACCCTAGAAATATACTTTATGATGGTTATTCCCGATATTGTTATGCCAAGCGATATCCATCTTATTATGGGATGGGAAGTGATTAGACGACTTTGCCTTAGAATTGAGAAAAATGCGATGGGCTTGAACTACATAATAACGAGCTTGCTATCGAAAAAGTGTTTACTATAAAGAACTTGAATAGCACTCCTGTTAAAATAAATCATATTGAGAGTGTTATGCATACAATCTTCAACTTCGATGACAGAATACTCACCAAAAGTACTTCAGTTTGGAATAATTCCTAGACTAGCGCTACACAGCTGTTTTTGGGTGACACACTGCCAACTAATAATATTATTGACCCAAATAAGAATGTCGCAGATGCCCGAAATAAAATAAGAAACAGTGGAAACCATCCAGCTCAGCAATTTGACTATATACACTACCTCGAGCTAACGGCGGAGGGAAATTAAGGGACAAATATCAAGGGCCTTACACTGTTCGTGCTCTAGTAACGAAAGATGTGCTACATAAACAAGGTCGACAGATGACGGTAGCCGCTCATGAGTAATTACGATCGTGGCCTGCCACAACATAAACAAAGAGTAAGATTAGTGATGTTTGTATGTCAATTCTTTTATGATTTTTGTTGAATTGAATTGATTTGCTGGATGATTCGTTTTGAATAATTTATTGGTTACGTGAATGATTGCAATGCTGCCTAAAGTTTATTGAATGCAATGTAATACAGATGAATTACATTTATTATTGTTGCCGTTTTGAATAATTTATTAGTTATGTGTTGATTGCAATGCAACCTGAGGTTTATTGAATGCAATGTAATACAGATGTATTGCATTTATTTTTGTTGTCTTTTCTTTTCGATATCATGCATGGTGAAAGATTTAAAAAAATGGATTAGAGGTGAATCCACTAGGTTAAAAACAAAATGAAGTATCATATAGAATATTTATAAAAAAGTAGGAGGTGGCGATCCCACTCCGCTTGAATGAAAAGAGGAACTTGACGATCTCACGTTGCCTTATATGTTTGTGGCGATCACACAAGACATGAAATGAAACATTAAATAATTCACAAATAACCATTAAATAATTTATAAAAAAAGTAGGAGGTGGCGATCCCACTCCGCTTGAATAAAAAGAGGAACTTGACGATCTCACGTTGCCTTATATGTTTGTGGCGATCACACAAGACATGAAATAGTGGCAGTACCACTAGGTTTAAAAAGGGTAGTAAAAGTATGTTTTAAAGGTAGTTGGTACCATTAAATTACAGCAATGAATAGAAAATGTTATATTATATAGTAAAACACTAACAGTATGTTTTGAAGGTAGTAGGTACCATTACATTACAGCAATGAATAGAAAATGTTATAATATAGTAAAACTCTGATATAAGTTGAAGTAAGCAGAAGATATCAGTATGTTTTGAAGGAAGTAGGTATCATTATATTACATAATTTGTGGCTATGAATTGAAAATGTTATATTATATAGACAAACTCTATAAAAACTCAAATATGACGTGAAGTATGTAAAAGTGGAAATACGAATTTGTCAAAAAAAAAAAATTGGTTCATTTTGGTATAACGAAAATTCTGCTTCATACTTTGTGCTTACAGATGGACACAGTGTGAGGACGCACTTATCACAGGATGGCCGTGTTAACGGTATCCCTATACACCCCCTTTACGCTCCCCATCATTTGTTACGTCAAGACGGACGAGTGGTAGAAGCAGACATGCGCCTTACCAATGCAGCAGTAACGAACTACTGCGCACGAGAGAACTGTCAAGACAAAGGGGTCGTCGAGTATGCTTGAACGTATGAACAAGTTGTTAACGTATTGAGCAATAAACGAAATTGGTCTAAAAAGTTATTCTTATTTGTGTGTATTTACCCTAGTATTTAACATTTAACCCTGTATTTAACATATATATATATATATATATATATATATATATATATATATATATATATATATATATATATATATATATATATATATATATATATATATATATATATATGATATATATATATATATATATATATATATATATATATATATATATATATTCATTTTTACCCATTTTTAATGGAAACACCCCTGTAAAATTTAATTTGAAGTTATAAAACGATTGCAACCATGTTTTTTGAAATGTCAAGTACAAAAAGGTCTACCTTGGGACTAAATGTTTATTCCGAATTTCAGGGCATACTACGATATTTTTTCTTAGTCTAAATTCTGTATTTTCTATTAGCATTTTTTTTATTGAAGAAATTACCACGCCACTATATTCAGCGTGTCCCTTAATATGACCAAAATTTCATAAAAAAATATTCATTCATAACAAAGCTATAACAACACAAAATTCGACAACTCACATTCAACAGTCACAAAAAAAATCCAATATCAAAAGATAGCAATAGAATCTTTTTTTTAATGATTTCAACAATAAATTGCCACCAGATCAATACTCTAGAAACCTCTCCAGCACTTCTGGAGTCATTTCCCGAGAAAAGTATAATTTCAATTTTCTCTCTTACGCTCAATCATTTCCACGGCATCTAAGATTTGAATTGAAGAATCTATTAGGTCTTAGTTTTAGTTGATTTTCGTGAAAACTTGAATGTATTCGTTATTTTCAGTCAAAATATTTAAGCTATTCAAATTTTTTTTAATCTGGTGGCACTTTATTGCCAAAAAGAAAAATATTTGCATGGCTATTGATATTGCGTGTTTTTTTGTGATTTTTAAGTGTGACTTTTCGAACTTTGAGTTCTCATAATTTTGTTATGAATGAATATTATTCTATGAAATTTTGGTCATACCTATTTAGGGATACGCTGAATCCAGTGGCGTCGGAATTTTTCCAATAAAAAAATCGCTAATAAAAAATCCTACCCTATTACGACTAGGAAAACATATCGTAGTAGGCCCTGAAAATTTGAATAAACATTTCAAATTTTGTCCCAAGGTAGATCTTTCAGTACTTGATATTTGAAAAAAAAATGGTTAAAATTGGCTTACAAATTTCACAGGGGTGTTTTCATTAAAAATGGGTCACACTGTATATATATATATATATATATATATATATACAGTTTGTCTCACTAAGTTGGAACCATATGGAAAACTTTTTTATTATTCATTTTAGGAAAAAAAGTTATTCTTTATAAAAAGTTCTGCATGTTTTAAATCTAAAATACAATCATCAGATATCAAATTTTTTCAGTCGTATACGCGGTATGTCGAAAAATATGAATTTTACTCAAGAGTGAAGCACCTTTATATTCGAAAATATCGAAAATTGTTAAAAAAAAAGTTGTTCAGAACTGAAAACTACGTTTAAATATGCAATTGCATCCACTTACAAAAAAAAATCATTTTTTGTTATTTTGTCAACAATAACAATGCAAATTTAACTGTAGTTACATGTAATCTAGTATGCAATGACAAAGAAAATGATTTGTTGATTTGTTAATAGCAAGATATGTTTGACAGTGAATGTCAAAACGCATTAGAAGTAATAAGACACATAAAAAAGGTAGCGATATTATCTTGTGAAAAAAAAATAGAAATTGTTTTGATTGTGGGAGAAAATTATAAGACGCATAGGGAAGCAGCGACTATTTTTGATAACAGACATCCCAATAAAAATATTTTTTTGACATTCACTGTCAAACATATCTTGCTATTACCTAACAAATCAACAAATCAGTTTCTTTGTCAGTGCATACTAGATTACATGTAACTACAGTTGAATTTGCATTGTTATTGTTGACAAAAATGTTTTTTTTTTGTAAGTGGATGCAATTGCATATTTGAACGTAGTTTTCAGTTCTGAACAACTTTTTTCTTTAACAATTTTCGATATTTTCAAATATAAAGGTACTTTACTCTTGAGTAAAATTCATATTTTTCGACACACCGCGTATACGACTGAAAAAATTTGATATCTGATGATTGCATTTTAGATTTTAGAACATGCAGAACTTTTTATGAAGAATAACTTTTCTTCCTAAAATGAATAATAAAAAAGTTTTCCATATGGTTCCAACTTAGTGAGACATACTGTATATATATATATATATATATATATATATATATATATATATATATATATATATATATATATATATAGGTATATATATATTATTCATCTGTCTGTATGTATGTGATTGAATTTAAATATAGATAAGTATTAATTGTATATTAATATAAACAAGAATTAGATTGTATCTAATTTTGTTCTACAAATAAATATTACTAAGCTTGACTGATTTTGTGTTCCACACGATTGCGAATAGTGTACATAACATATCCGAAAATGTTTTTTTTTTTTGGACTGCTAGACTCACAGCACTCGTCTACATCTCGTTTGAGAATTTTGTCTACACGTCCAAAATACATTTTATTTTTCACTTGTATATAATTTGTTGATTTTACCTTAGATACGGTTGCTACCAGGGGCGGCTAGTCAAAGGAGGCTAAGGAGGCTAAGCCTCCTCCTCAATAATATTCCGTGTATCACTAATATATTATATTGAATAGTCAGCATTCAGCATATTCATATTAATCAAAATCATATTATTTTATGCACCTACCTTCCTTTCAACCTACATTATATAAAATAATTCATTAATTAAGATAGAAGGTATTCACATTTACTGCATTTCATTCATTTCGAGATTTGTGGCAACGCTGCGGAGGCTTAGAAAGGTATATTCTCAACGTTCATTATGCCTGCCACAGAAAAGCAAACAACGGTGCAAATACTCCGAATGAATACTTCATTGCAATAGAAAAGCAAAACACATGTAAATGGCAAAACCGATAGGAACCCAGTCTCATACAATGTCGACCAATCACAACTATAGAATTTCGCGTGACATCGAGTGAATTCGTTGGAAAGCACAAATTGAATCGTAGTGTGATCTGAGTTACTAATGGCCGACGTGTTTACTTATATTGCTCGCGTATTGTGTTAAAATGAGTTTGGTTACTGAAGTTAATTTCAAAAATTTCAATGGTGACTTAGTGGAATATTTGTTATCCCATAACTTTAGTGCACTAAGTTATGAGGATAAAGTTTTGATAAAAACATTGCGACCTACCCCTGAATTAAAAAATTGGGTGCAGCGTAACAGACAACAAAACCGCGGTTTTAATACAAGGAATTATGAGAGACATCCTTGCCTAACCGGATCACAGGTAAAAAATAAATTATTTTGTTGGCAGTGTTTACTTTTTACTAGTGAAAATGTCTCTGTTTGGGGCCGCTTAGGATTTGAGGATTTAATTCTATACCTAGTTGAAAGTGAAGAATTTTTCACCGATAAAGTAACTTTAAATACAGCACGCGGATTAATATCTTACTCACAAGATAAGGAATTTATATACTTTTTAAACATCTTTAAATTAATTTTTGAACAAACAGAAATAGTTTTTCAAATCTTACAGCACAAGTTTTCAGATGTAATTTACTCACGAAATCGGCCTTTTGGAAGATTTATGTCAAAAATACACTTTTTTTGATAAGGTGGCCATAAAAAGTGAACTGTGTGTTGTTTATAATGACAATGAAATTTTGAGGCAAAATGAAAATCATGTGAGGACTATTAAATACTTTTTTGATAATGATTTGAATCAAGATTTACCTCAAGTTTATAAACTCTTATGTCTAATTGTTTCTGTCCCGGTAACATCGGCTTCCGTAGAGCGCTCGTTTTCCACTCTTAAGAGAATTAAAACTTATTTACGAAATTCAATGAGCCAGGATCGTTTGAAAAATATCAGTTTGTTGTCTATTGAAAAGGAATTGGTAACTTTTGGCGAAAGACAAAAAATTTTATGAGGATATTATAGATAATTTTGCTAACGTTAAAGATCGCAGAATCCCGCTAATCTTCAAAAATATATAATAACTTTTTATTTGCTCTCACCAGCTGTTAACGAATTCGTTAAGTAGGTAGTTAGGTAGCTATTTTGTGAAAGAAAAAAAAATTTGATGAATAGATGAATTGATTAATTGGCTGAGAAGAGTTTTTGTGAACATTGTAAATAGGAGTTGTAGGTCTCAAGGTAGACACCCGAAAGTGAAAACAAATTAATAGCTTAGGGTGCTTATTTTACTTTGATTTTCTTTAAATTATAAGGCGGTTGACCTTGAAATCCTAAAAATTTTCGCCTATGGTGTATTTTTTAACACCTCTTATAGCCTCCTCAAACCAAAACCTCACGATCCGCCACTGGTTGCTACACTCATTATGCCCTAGGGCGTAATGAGCGGGCATTATGGATCATAACGCCCGCTCATTGTACGAGGAGAAATTAAGCAACTTCCAATGATTAAATACTTCATAATCCTTGTCGTATACGACTCTGGATTTCTCCGGCAATGAATTATTCGCAGCTTTGGCTGCATTTTCTATGATATTCTTGGGTAAATTCACTTTCATTTCCATAAGACTACACAAAGAAAGCAGCAATGATATTCACTAAATATGATGACAAAAATATTCACAAACGTCAAAATATCAACAAATGGCATGCCTACTATGAGAAGGAACATGGAAAGTATAAGAGCAATGAACCGATTTCAAATCGATTTTTCCTTATAATAAAATAATTTTCTCGTGAAAAATAAAATCTTGTATGCACCACGTGCGTTACTAGACCCTAACGCCCATCAGGCGTAAGGATCTATATAACGCACTTGGTACATAAATAACTATTCTGAACTTGTTACATAAATTACTATTATGTCAATTTCTTGAAGAAATGAGTTTCCATTTCTTTCTCCAATTAATAAATTTCATCAACATTATTTTGTATGCTGAACTCAAGGAAAATTCAGTTTCCGTTGACTTCCCACGTCTGGCACCATTCAAATTCTAAATTGAATATCTCTTTCAATGCCTAACTCGAATACAATCTCTCAGAACTAAATTGTCCATTAAATGCGTTCAAGTTACAGATAATGGTTATCTCAAGCTTCTATTCATCCTAACAAATAAATACAACAATCAAATTCCCAGCTGCATTATGGACTTATCAAGAATTACGTAATTTATTCATCTCTATATAAAGCAGATCTTCGTAGAGCATGTTTAATATTTATCAGTATTGTTCAGTGAAGCACACATCAAAAATAAGTAAACGTAAATTACTGAAATGTATACAAATCCATTCGCTCGCAGTCATTGCACGGTTCGACAAGTTATAGACAAATTTTTGAATATAGACGGTAACAAAAAATTTAGAAAAACTGAAAGAACGTTCGGAAGGAGTTTGAGCAACAAGTCGACGGCATCCACCGGAAGTTCAACTTCCACTAATTTTTGGAGCAGTAGAATAGGAGAAAAGTTGTGGAAAGGGTGAAAATTGAAGGATTTCCTGGTTTAAATTAGTTTGGATACTTTTAAACTGAAGGTATGTTTGTTTTTCCATATTTCTCGGCTGAAATTGAAATAAAGTAGATACCTCTATTAACATCAAAATGTTCTATATATTGGAACAGAACACTGTAAAATACTCGAATTAAATTCCAGAATTTTCTCTCAAAATAATACTATATAATATAGTTAGTGAAGATTATATAAATAACAAGTGATGCATATTGCAAGATATACAAAATGATGAACAAAAACAAATCTTGAATTTACTACGTTTATTTTCACAAAAATACTTTAAAAAATATAAAACTGCGATTGCAATTTCGGTCACTAGATCATCATCAGGCAGATTGAGTTAAGAGCTGAATACATAATTATAGATTACAGGTGGGAAATAAGTATTCCAGGTACCTAAATAGACAATAGAAACATATTTCAAGAAGGGCTAATCGAAATGGATTTCCCAAATTGGTACAAGAAAATGTTCTTGGAAAAATCATTATTGTTTGAACACAAGAAATATAGGAAAATATATCAAGTCAATCTGGGTTGAATCCGCTTTATTTTTCGAAAAAGATTGTTGGTGTTCTTTGAATCTTGTCTTGAACGATCGACCAGTCTGACTTATATACACTCCTTTAAATACAGGACAAATCAACTCATAAACTCCTGAACTTTCAAAATTTAAAGTGATCTTTGGCATTGAATAAAAATCCTGAGAATTTTGTCTTAGGTTTGAAAGCAATTTTAATATTACATGTAGGTATGACATTAGGTACTTTTTCTGTAATAGGACCAAAATATGTTAAAGATGTGAATTTTTGCTTTTTTTCTACTTTCGATTTAGGATATTTGCTGTTGTACGCTAGTTGACTATACGTTTCTTCTTTATCATTTTATCTATCAAACTTGTACGAAAACCATTATATAAAGCAATCATTTTTATAATAAGAATTCCTTCTAATTTTGGTAAGGATTATGGAATTGAAAACGCTTTGTGGATTATTGAGTTAGGGAAAAGGATATTTACGTATTTCTGTTGAAAAATTAATTTTGATAATTTGATTTAAATTTTAGATAATCAAGAGCACTAATGAGAAAATTTGTAGAGTGTATGTCTCATAAAATATGAATTTCATCGAAAATTGTACTTCTGAAAACCCTTGGGAACGAGTATTTCCTTTTTTTCCCCAGAATTTTTATGTCAAGTACCTACATACCTATTGAAGTTCAAAGTGAATATGGAGATCTTTTTCGACTAGTAATTCGATAAAATTTCTGTAAGGTTACTTTGTTTTGAAAATGACGAATATGGATTCGTATTTTGTTGCTCGAAAACTTCTTATTTTCAAGAAATGGAGCAAGTCAACTTCAATCCGACCTTAACTGGATAAATGAAGTAATAAATATCTGAAAATTGTTATAGTAAAGTGGTGTTTTGGGATTTTCTTTTCTTTTCTTTCTTTTTTTTTCGAGATCATAATCGGAGTTCAGTTGTTTCCAAAGTGAGCAAATTACACAAATTTGATCAAATCAAAGCTGTGGCAAGATCTTCATAATTACCAAATTTGCCATAGTACGTCACTTATATTAGCTCTAGGAATAACTTTTTTCACATATTGCATATATTACAACATCAAATTAAATTTTTTTCATTCAGATAATCACATTTAAATTCATGATGTTGAGCGAATAAAAATTAAATACATATAAAAATTCTCACTTACAAAAAAACTGTATGAGTACTTGACAAATTGCTTTTTAATATTCTCATTTCAACCTTGGATATAGAGGTGTATGTAATATAACTTCAACTATATATTTAATGTAGCAACTGTTTTATACAGCATCAAAACAATTCACTCTTTTAATTCTATATATTTTCGTTGCAGATGTATTGTTGCTTCGATGCAAGCCATGTCATTTGCGATGATGTTTTTGCTGCTATCAACAATAATGGAAAAAGTATTTCAACAACAAGTGGAACGCTGAATTAGTTCATATATCTTGTTTTTTTTAACATGATTCATATTCTGTACAATTTGTAAATATATAGGTAATCATGAAATCTATTTGAATTCATGCAGAAATTCGTGGATCGAATCAATAAAGCTAACTATCTTTGGAATAGGTTATTTGGAGGTTCATTTCTTGCGAAAATAACTGTAAGATTTCTTGAAATAAAACCAAGATCCTTTTCATTTTCGATGTTACTTATCGATGTTATTACTTCTATCGTGTAACAAGATTCATTTCCTCACTGGGGGGCCAACTATATAACCAATTCGTACCTAAACTAATCCTTTCCAAGATGTCATACCAACCCACCTAATCACAAACTTCCAACCTTATTTCTCCAAATTTGCGACGTTTAGCATGTAAACAAGATATATTTCCCTCTCCGGGGTGGCCAACTCCCCAACCAATTCTTACCAAAACCACTCCCATCCATGATATCATACATAGAAAGTACATATTCAGAAACTTTCAACCATATTACTAAAAAATTGCGCCCTTTAAAGTGTAAACAATTTTAAAATACAAAATCATACACATCACACACACACACACATATATATATATATATATATATATATATATATATATATATATATATATATATATATATATATATATATATATATATATATATATATATATATATATATATATATATATATATATCAAATTGAGATTCTGACGCCAAACATCATAAAAAGTCACGAAATGAAAAACTATCTTGGTCGCAGGCCCAACTTTGTTAATCGCACCCATTTTAATAAGCAGGTTTTCAAAGTGAACACGTGCTAATAAACAAGTAGATTCAGAACTCTACAGAGGTGTTGAGTGAAACTTTAAACTGGTCTACAATTCGCGCCTCTTCGTTCGCATGTGATGGGGCACTTCAATATGAAGGCCTGTCAATTGATTTCCAGAAGTCGGATCAAAAATTCTTTTCTATGAAGTCACAGTGAAAATTCATGAGCTATATGCAAATAATCATCCTTCTAGCACAACCCTAATGACGAATATATTTCTCTCCTGTCAAAAGTCCCATAGAAACGGAATGCAATTATCGAAAATTACAGCGAATATTTCCCTCTTGTCAAAAATCCTATGCAAATAGAATGCAATTATTGAAAATTACAGCGAATATTTCCCTCTTGTCAAAAATCCCATGTAAATAGAATGCAATTATCGAAAAATTACAGCGAATATTTCCCTTTTGTCAAAAATCCCATGTAAATAGAATGCAATTATCGAAAATTTTCGATAATTGCTAATATTTCCCTCTTGTCATAAGTCCCATGTGAATAGAATGCAATTATCGAAAATTGCAACGATAATTGCATTGTAGAAAGCGAAAGAGACGATAATTGCATCGTACGTATCTATGGTAAGTCTTTTTTAAAAACATGTTACTATTCAGGAAATACACCCACAAATGACACGTGCATCAAAATAATCTGATAATTTCGCATTCCAGCGTGTTGTCGTTGAAAAACTGCATTCGGTCATTTTCATATTTTGGAGAAAGAGCCCTCCACGTTCGGTGTGATGCACTTGTACAATTACTTACGCCAAGATGGACGACCGGACAGATGGATAGACGGACGGACAGACCAACAGTCTTTCAGACGGGGACACGAATGAACGAATATATCGCCCCCGTAGTGCAACAACTAGATAACTCGATTTTTATGCATTTTGGGTTATCCAGTCAAAGCTGACCTATTTTTCATGCTCTTTTCAGTGCCACATCTAGATATCTAGTACGAGCAACCAAAATCGTTAAAATATTGACCAGAAATAGATAACTCCGAAAATGCACATTCTATAACAAGACATCTTGAGCTATCTAGTTGTAGCACTGGCATTATTGAGTTACTCGCCGACAGCTTCTTGGTCTCTATGAGATATCTAGTTGTGTGCTTAAAACAACAGGTGGATTTCTGTGCTACTGAATTGGTTTTACAGTGTTTTTCAAACGGAGTCAATGCAAAAATGATGTCAAGGGGTAAGAAGATTTTGGAAATTCTGCGTAGTCAATCACAAAATTTTGTATCTTTGTATCAAAGTCAACTACCTCTTAAAAAAAGAAAAATAAGACGACCTAATGTCTCTTTTCATAATGAAACCTCCGGCACTCCCTAGCTTGTATGAAGCATTTTATCAGAGTCTCCCATTCTAAGGAGACCAAAGTAAAAGGCTTCATAACACAGAATCTTCCGAAAGTGATGTCACTGATATTGATATTCAAGTCGTGTTAAGTGTTGAAATATTTTGTGTTTTATTTGAACCATTCTTGTTCATTTTTCATTCCAAATAAAGTTGTATTTAATAAGTGATTTGCTTTCAATTGCTAGTGGTTATAAATAGATAACTTCACTTTTTTTGACTAGATTTTCAGCAACAACTAGATATCTCGAGTTTTTGATCAAATTCTGCAAATATATAAAACCTGATTGTCTATAAAATTGACTATACATAATTTGATATGCAACATATCTCTATACACATCAAATATTTTTGACTGCTTAACGGTTGTATTTTTTTAAAGTTTTTAAACTTTAAAATCGATTTTCTCGAAAGTATAAATTTCAAGTTATCTAGTTGTTGCACTAAGGGGGCGATATGGACAGACGGATGGATGGACAGAAAGACAGGCCAGTTGTCCGAAGGACGGACAGAATGCTAGAAGGAGAGACAGATAGATGAACAGACGGACAGACCGACAAAAATGCATCCCTATTTTTTCATTAAAAGATTATAACTTTGAACATCCTTTTTTTTTATTCAAATTGAATAATTAATATATATTCAAATATAAATATCACAGAATACTTCGCAAAGCTCATAGAAGTATTCATACCTTGTATAATTTGTAATAGAAAACATTCGAATTTGTTGAAATACAAGCGACGTAGAATATATAGAAATTAACGATTGTTAGAGTTTAAAATATCGTTAGCTTCAATCTCATATTTAAACTAACGTGACATAAGCTAAATAAAATCTATTATATTACGAAAACAGAGATGTTAAGATAAATTACGTCACATGGAAAAAGTGGTGTATCAATTCTCTAACTTTATGTATCGTATTAAAAAATTTAAACTCTCAACTCAGCACTATTAAAAATCATAATGCAATACAAAGTCTAGTCAACAAGTGCTTTTTTGTTCAATTTTTTTCAGCAGCCTCTAAAAAATATGCGTACCTAACAGAGCTGTGCCAAAGCATTGTGCTTTGTGCTCGTGAAAGCACTCGGAGCCCTTTTGTGCTCCCGAGCACTGTGCTTCCGAGCCCTTTTCAAAAGCAGTGCTTAGTGCTTAGTAATTGAAGTCCTTCAACAAAAGGTTTTTTGCTTAGTAATCCCAAAAGTGCTCCCGAGCACTGAAGTGCTCCCAAGCACTTCTGCGGATTACTAAGCACTAAGGCCTGAGCCAAACTTGTCGTAACACGAATATGCGTATGCGGCGGCGCTATGATCGTGTGTTGATATCATTCCAGTGATAAACATCTCACGTTAGTGTCAAGTCAATAAAAAAATTATTTATAAAATACAACACACTCCTTCCATCAAGTGCTCCTGTTGAAAGACTGTTTTCATTTGCGTCTATAGTAAATGCACCAAGACGTCATGCTCTGAGTGACAGGAACTTCGAAAACTTAGTTTTATTAGAAGCTAATGGGGATGTCTGAATTTTTTATATTTTGCTGAGTTGTACACCATTACTTATATGTTACTTGTATGTAGTCAATGCATTGAATGAAAATTTTGGATTTTTTTATGGGCATGGAACCCAAGTAACATCAATGCTCTTATTCCGATCTTCAAGATCGCTTTAAAACTATACAATAAAATTTCGAATAAAATCAAGTGATCTTCAAGACATCCCTGAGACCATCATAAAGCAGCTTCTAGCCAAAAAGGGCCCATCCTAAAAAGGCCTTCAAGACTAAATTTCAACACTGTATTAAAACCATTAAGTTTTAATTCTATATTCTTGAAGGGTTCTTCAAGGTAACTTCAAATACATACATTAAAACTTATTATCTGACATTTTGCTCTCAAAATGTATTCAACGCGGACTAAATTAACTTAAAAATAATTAATGAATCCTAAAAGAGTTTTATTTTGTTTACTAACACTCGACAAGATTTGAGTTTGTATGATGGCCGGCAGAGTGGTAATATTTTAAACCGCATACATATGCTAAGCATATCATAAAATAATATTCGAAAGCAACCTATTATGATGAAAAATTCACCAACAAATGGCACTTTTCTGATAAAAAGTAATAAAATACTTCAACATAACTCGAGCGCCACTCATTTAATGTATTTTTCCCTTATTTGAAAAAATACTGAAAAAATATAATCAAATTTTATTTTGCATCTAAGGATCTAAATGCATTTTTTAATCAAATGGCATATTTCGACATACCGTTCTTCAGTTTTTTAATAAGATACAAGACGCAATTATTTGAATAATAATATTATTTTCGTTTACTATTGAAAAAGTCCAAAATGGCGGAGTCTTTATGCAGTTAAACATGGCGTGATCTTGATTAAAACTAATTGTTCATTCATTAAATGTTTCAAATCTCACAAGATTTAAAACAGCGTTTTATTTACCACTATGAATCCAATCACTCCCACAGGAGTCTGTTTACGTTTCCTTTCAAAACCAATATGCTTTAATATGTTCAAATTGTGACCTTATTGATTTAAAGTGGTCTTGCGCTCAAATGGAATCCTAACCGAAAAAAAATTTTTTCGCGGATCTTGCTCAAGAATAGTCTTTGGAAATCGTTTATTAATGAGTTGCATTATTGTTTAACAGTGCCTTGGCTAATGCTTGAAAGGATTGCCAATTCTCTAAGCTCTTCGCAGAAAAGCAGTTTTTTTTATTAGTTCATTGTCGTTTTGAAATTCATTTTGAATTTGATCGTCGTTTTCGTAGATTTCTTCCTGTAATTCCCAGGCATTGCTTTCATAATCGAACGGATTGAAAGATGAAGTGAAAGGACACTCTTTATAAGTAACGCTGGTTTCAATTGCACTATGGTTTTCGTGCACTGGTTGAAAAGAGCTTCTCTCAGTTATATCCCCTCCACTTTCATCTGAATGTGGAGGGGATATTTAATTAGTTTTAATGAAGTCGTCCAAAGACCAAAAGGTATTTCTTTCGACCAAATTGACTAAATTAAAACCTTTAAACTTAATAATACTCTTAATGTACTCATTAAAAGGTAAATATTATGTTTTTGGATTTAATGTGGTATTATATTGAATGTATTGTCTCAGGATAAAATAGTGTTCCTAATGGGTTTTAAAGAATACAACAAGGGTTCTCTATAAAACTGCATTCAAACTATTTTTGCCAGAACGGATCGTTTTAAAACCAACTTGCTATTTAATTCTTAATAATAGCAAATTAGTTTTAAAATAGCCAATGTTAAGAGTAACATAAAACCAGTATGAGATCAATAGGACATTAAAAGCAAATAGCCTTTTTATTTTGATTTAAAGAGTGCATTAAATTCTTTATTAAAGAAAAAGTGGTCTTTAAGAACTTTTAGTATATCTCAAGGTTACTTTAAATCCTATGTCGATTTATTGAACATATTAAAGCATTTTTGAAACCTAAATAAATAGAAACAGTCTTCAAATTGTTACTTGGGAACTCAACTATCTAAATCGCATAGTTTTGTCAGTACCTATATTCTGATGAAATATGAATAATAAGCATGGGATTTTTAATATGAAATAATGAATCTTTCAATACTCTGTGCTTTCCATATGGGTTTCTCCTATTTGATATATTAATCATCACTTAGGTGATTAAATACTAATACTAAGATTCTACACAGGTCCTTTTTTATCCTATTTTCAATAAAATCTGTGTCATTTAGCTAATATCAATGTTCGTAGGTCACAGATTACAGAAGCATATCTTGTTTCTGTATTATTTAAATTTAAATGTATCTATGATTTTTATGAAATTGATCAAAAATGGCGTGTGAGAATGCCTATGCTTATAGTTATTTATGTATCAAGGTAGTTGTAAGGATGCTAACTACAGAGGGCAACAGATTTCAAACCCGAGGGACTTAAGTCCCCCTCCGTACAATGTACGATTTTTCTGAGAATTTAGTGGAATTCCAATATTCAATTGGATCTTTCCCTGAACCTCTCTTCGAGCAAAAAGCGTGCGGGACAATGAAATCTACTGAACCCCATTGAAAATTATCTTCTCTTTTCAAATATCTCAATCAAATCCCAAAATATTAATATACAGGGTGTTGAATCTCCGCTTGGAGGAAGTCCGATAATTTTCAAATGCGGACCTGGAATTTTCTGGAAATTTAAATATAAATCGGTCGACCTGTGGAAGTGAGTCATACGTTCCAAATATCAACCGACTATGCTGGTTGGTTCAAAAGTAATGAGGAATTGAAATTTTTGGTGCATAAACTCGGTTATGGAATTGATTAGACCTATCATATATCGATTTTTTGGACTCGTCTAGGATAGCTCTAGCCCAGGTTGTCGTAGGTATGTTCATTTACCAATGAAACACCCTGTATAGTTCTGTACGAGCTCATAGTGGGCATCGAATATGTAACAATTTGTGCATCTCTTCTCACCCGTCAATAATCTCATACTCATATGCCAGCTTACAATTTCTTTAACGATTAAAATAACCTCAATTTCAACAATTCCTAAAAAAGTACTTAGGGCTTAGTGCTCGAAATGTCAAATTACTTTCACAAAGTGCTTAGTAATCGCAAGCCTTTTGTAAAAATAAGTGCTTAGTGCTCGAGACCGGGAGCCTTTTTTTTCAAGTGCTTAGTGCTTAGTGCTCGAAGCACTATTCTTCAGTGCTCGTCACAGCTCTGGTACCTAAGATGTCATTCGATTCGGAATAGAATGTAGATATTTTTTTGAAAAATTAAGTTCCGCTCGCGAAAATTGTAAAAGTTTTAAACATTTGAATAAAAGAAAATAAGAGGGTTTGGTTTTTTGCAAATATCTCAAAAACCAATTGAGATTTTTGATATCTAAAAAAAGATTCGAAAAGAGAAGGAAATTTCCTGAAAGAAAGTTTCAACTACCGGAACTGTAGGATCAATAATTATAATTTTCTCAGAGGGGTAAAAATACGGCCGGAAACGGCTAATTATTGCGCAAAACGATTTTTCAATTAGTTATACAATAGTTAATTAATAATTTTTTGCTGCTCAAAAAATATTCAAAATGACAAGGTGTCGTTCTATTCCCAATCGAATGACAAGTTGCTCATATTTTGCCGTGACTTTTGAAAAAAGTTGAACAAAAAAGTACTTGTTGACTAACAGCAATACTGACACTTTAAACTTGATTTTATGGAATTTCACATTTTAGAGATTTTAATGAAATAAGCTTGTGATAGAAACAATATTTCAAGTGCCGCTAAAATTTCGAGCTAATGTTAGGTATATTTTGAAGACTCCATACAAATGGATGAAGTGCTCATCAGCAAAAGAAACTAGAAGAAACTTATCGAATAAAATTGACTATAGTATAAGTACTTAATAGATATTTATATGTGAGACAAAACTGAATCTTATGTTTATTTTCAACGGTTCACAGAACCCGACAAGACAACCTTCGAGAATGTTCTATAAGCAGAGCATTTCAAGTATTAGCGGGAATTATTGCATCATTTAGTCAAATAATTGGCGTCGCGGAAATAATATTAAGTTCGACAGGCCAAGGCCTGACAAACGTCGACCTGTCCTTCTTCCGAATAAGACAGCACGATGGCATTCGAAGGACGTAAATGTTTGAGATCCTATTTCTGGACATGTAGATCTCATGGAAAACCCACTTCCGTAAATTTAAAAATTGACTATACTACGAATAATCTCAGAAAGAAGTAGATGGTCTTGAAAATGGTATCTTAAGAGTTCACAAAATAATTCAAATTTAGCTCATTTTCTCATTATTCAAGTGTTTTTGGTATTCTTCTAGAAGTTTCCAGATAGGGTATTATAAAATATGTTGGGTAATCGTGTACAATTAAAATTAAGCGCTGTTGTTTTCGTTTCGAATGGAGGCCACAATGAAAAAACCTCACATTCTTTATGGAAATATGACTTCGTTAAGGCTAGTTAACCTTGATAGGAGTGACAATATTTTCAAGCCAGGCATATTTGGTGCAGTTTATGAGATTTATGTTTTTTAATAATTTGTATATATATATATATATATATATATATATATATATATATATATATATATATATATATATATATATATATTTACATATATATATATATATATATATATATATATATATATATATATATATATATATATATATATATATATATATATATATATATATATATATATATATATATATATATATATATATATATATATATATATATATATAATATATATATATATATATATATATATATATATATATATATATATATATATATATATATATATAAATATATATACATATACATATACATATACAGGGTGTCTCATTTAAAAGTGTCCACCCTCAATAACTCAACAACGAATCAGAATTTGTAGAAAAACTCAGACAGATCGATTTTTGATGACAGGGGGACATGATCTGGGATACAATGCTTGTTTCTACTAGCAACCCCCTAGAGAGGGTTGCAACCCCATCAGGAATTTGTATAGGGAAAGTGGGTAGTTTTGTAGCACGCATGTATGCATGGATTCAAATTTGTATGAACCTGCAGTTTGTGTTCTTATATAGTGAGTATTCACTAAGTTACAGGGTGTTTTTTTATAGAATTATGGTACCGATGAAACTAAATGAATCAGAGATGTTTTAATTGATCGTATAATTTCTATTGAAAGAAAAATTTACCACAAGTTCTCAAATTTCTTACCATTAGATTGCATTTTGTTCCAAGACGAAGCAAAAACAAACAATAAGGTGATTATATATATATATATATATATATATATATATATATATATATATATATATATATATATATATATATATATATATATATATATACAGTGCTTTCATGATGAAAAGAACAAATTCATTAAAAAATTAGGTTTCTATTTCATGTTAAAATCCTCGGACAGGTCGATTAGTATTTTTATTTGGGCATTTTTCGCAATAAAAATTTTGTATACAGGGTGTCTCATTCAAGAGCTATGGCTTTGTCATTAGTTTTTTTAAAGGTAATACCCTGTATATTATTTCACTTTACAATTCTACGATAAATTCTTATCACTTTTTGTGAACATACCATATGCCTCAACTTGATGGATTCCCAGATTATAACGGAGATAGTGGAGCACCTGGAGATTTAAAATGTGGATTAAAAGTACAAAAAAAAATTTAGGTAAACATTGTCATTAAATCTGAAGAATGAAATTTCACATGTACCATCTGAATTCATTCACTGGTGCTGTATAGTCCGCAGTTTTCACGTTTTTAACGCTCCAGGCACTACACTACTTCATTGTTTAAGAAAATGCAATTACTTGAGAGAGAACGTATTGAAGTACTTATGATGATTGGTTTTGGAGATAGGGTGCGTTCACAAGAAGAAGTCTGCAATCTATTCAATGAAAATCATCCTGATCGTCCGCCAATTACTAGATCGACAGTCAGCAAAATTGAATCAAAATTCAGGAGATACGGCCACGTTAGAGATTTACCTAAAGGAAGACCACCGAGAGTATCTGAAGAAACAGTGCTGAACGTTCTACTAGAAACCCAAGATAACCCTCATACATCCATTACTACAATTTCCAATAATTTCAATTTATCAGTAGGGTCCGTGCATAAAATACTTAAGGTAAATAAGTATCATCCCTATAAAATTAAGCTGGTATATGAATTATTAGAAGACGATTTTGACCGCAGAGTACAGTTTTGTGAGCAGATTCTTGAAATTCATAATCAACATCTAAATTTCATTACAAACATAATTTTTTCTGATGAAGCCACCTTTACTTTAAATGGCCACGTCAACAGACAAAACTGTAGGTATTGGGCGACCGAGAATCCTCATTGGATGCAAGAATGCCACACACAGCGGCCTCAAAAAATTAATACATGGGCAGCGATTGTTCGAAATCGTATAGTTGGTCCCTATTTTTTTGAAGGAAAACTAAACGGAGAGGACTACTTGAACTTTCTCCAGTTCGAACTCATTCCGGCTTTAGCTGTTTTGTTTCCTAACCCACAAGATCCTGACATACCTAATAACGAGATATGGTTTCAACAAGATGGGGCACCTCCTCACTATTCAATCGCTGTTCGACAATTTCTTGATGCAACTTTTCCCAACAGATGGATAGGACGGAGAGGTCCGATTGAGTGGCCGCCAAGATCACCGGACATAACCCCATTGGATTTTTTCTTATGGGGTTATTTGAAGTCTAAAGTTTATTTGAATAGACCAAATAATATTGATGATCTAAAAGAGAGAATCAGGCAGGAAATAAAACTTATCAGTCCAGAAGTAATTGAAAATGTGCAACGGGAAACATTGAATCGACTTCAAAAATGTCTCGAAGTAAACGGGCAACAGATTGAACATATGTAAAAATTAAATTAGTAATTACATTTGTGTGTTTTCATATCGTACCTCTCATTACCCACTATCTCCGTTTCTGGCAATCCATCGAGTTGAGGCATATGGTATGTTCACAAAAAGTGATAAGAATTTATCGTAGAATTGTAAAGTGAAATAATATACAGGGTATTACCTTTAAAAAAACTAATGACAAAGTCATAGCTCTTGAATGAGACACCCTGTATACAAAATTTTTATTGCGAAAAATGCACAAATAAAAATACTAATCGACCTGTCCGAGGATTTTAACATGAAATAGAAACCTAATTTTTTAATGAATTTGTTCCTTTCATCATGAAAGCACTGTATATATATATATATATATATATATATATATATATATATATATATATATATATATATATATATATATATATTGAGAGGAGTGTTGCCGTGTATTCAAAACTTCAATTGTATTTTCTTTGGGTTCTCGGCAATTAGTTAAAAGGGCAAATAATAAATGGAAGGCAATGACAAACCTCAAAAGGAACTCTAATTCTCTCTCTCTCTCTCTCTATATATATACCTATATATATATATATATATATATATAGATATATATATATGTATTTATATATATATATATAATTATATATGTATAAATATATATATAGATATATATATATATATATATATATATATACATATAAATAAGAATTATTCGTGATAAACAGAAAACACGCACGTGGTTATAAAATTAAGTGAACTTATAACCAGCTCGGCTAGGAGGTTTGTTTGATTCTTTTCAACTATAAGTCCTAGTTCACTTAATATATATATATATATATATATATATATATATATATATATATACATCAAAAGAATCTAAGGGTCAAGCATATTTTGGGATTGTTTGTTAATTCTCGGAGATCCACGTGGCATTATCGCGTTGCAGGTCTTTGTTTGTTATTTAAACAATACTTTTCTATCATTTTGAACATCATGGCATGTGTTCTTTTTTTTCCATCGACCATTCATTTGCTTCATGTCATTCCTTGTTTCATTCATCAGATCAAATCAGATGTTATCCGACCAGCAAATAGTAATTATTGAGAATTTTGAATAGTGTTGTTTGTCTGAATTATGAAACGTAATCACCTTCAGAGAGACGTGCACTTAAGGGCCATTGGAATACTTCAAACTGGACTGTCGCAGAGGGTTGTTGCCAATAAATTAGGGACTAACTAGTCAACTGTAAGTCGTTTATGGATTCGTTTTAATCAAACTGGTGATGTTAGAGAGCAACATACTGGCCGTACCAGAATAACAACGGCGGCACAGGACAGATTTCTAAGAATTCAAGCTCTGAGAAATCCAACCCACACGGCAGGTCAACTAAGTTTGGAACTCAGAAACGCTCACCATATACATATAAGTTATCAAACTATGAGAAATAGACAACACGAGTCCAATTTACATGCCAGGCGTCCATGGAGAGCTCCACCATTATCCAGAGGAAATCTCGAGGCCCGAATAGTCTGGGCTAGAAATCACATCGAATGGGGCGTGCAAGAAAAGACTCCTGTGTTATTTAGTGATGAATCGAGATTCGGTTTACGTCCAGATACTAGACGTACTCGTGTATGGAGACAACCTGGAAATGTCTGGAGAGCTTGGAGAGGCGGAACGGTGATGGTTTGGGGTGGTATCAGCATTGGCGGAAGAAGCGACCTCGTATTGCTGAAGCGGTTTGTGAAGGCTCTTAGATATAGGGGCCTGATATAAGAACCATTTGTCATTCCGTATGCAGCCGCAGTAGGTGAAAACTTCATCTTCATGCATGACAATGGGCGCCCTTATACCACCGCGATCGTAAGAGATTACTTGGATGAGAGTGGTATAAGTGTTTTGGATTGGCTTGCTCAATCGCCAGACCTGAATCCGATTGAGCATGTGTGGGATTTGCTTGGCAGGATCATTTTAAGGCGTAATATTCTCTTTCAGGCACGAAATCAATTGTTCCATACTCTGGTTGAAGAATGGAATGCGATTGATCAGGAAACCATCGATAACCTTATTATCAGCTTACCAAATTGATGTAGGGCAGTTTTGAACAATCGCGGTGGACACACTCTGTATTAGACATGGACCAGTGACAACTTTTTTGCTCAGAATCCTAAGTGCATTGAATTCGAATTTTTCACTCTTTTCAGTAAGATTGAAGCTTTCAATTGATTTGCAAAGTTTGTATGAAATTATAAATAAATTATAGTGTAAAAGATTATGTTCTACGTCGGTAACAAAAACTGTATTGAATTTCCCATAACCAAGTGACGAAACCCTAAAAATATCGCTGACCCTTACATTTTTTTGGTGTGTGTATATCCATATATATATATATATATATATATATATATATATATATATATATATATATATATATATATATATATA
The DNA here is from genome assembly GCA_030704885.1 of Cynegetis impunctata. Taxonomy (NCBI): domain Eukaryota; kingdom Metazoa; phylum Arthropoda; class Insecta; order Coleoptera; family Coccinellidae; genus Cynegetis; species Cynegetis impunctata. The sequence continues at coordinate 114,248 of JARQZK010004480.1, read as the reverse complement.
TATATATATATATATATATATATATATATATATATATATATATCTATATATATATATATATATATATATATATATATATATATATATATTGTAAAACCTTCGACGTTATTCCTCATTAATTATTGGTACTATGCAATATCGACTGGTTCATAACATACAATTCATACTAGTTATATATGTATATAGACGAAATTCAGATGAGCAATTAAGGTCCCTGAGAACTCTTTTTTTCACTAATTTATAAACTGTGCAATATTCATCCTCATTTAGTATATACCATATTTGAGATTAGAGCAGTTCTCTCTCATTTATTTAACGATCACTGCATTATAAATATGTTGCATACATGCAATTTCACTAGTATTTATCATGGATGATGTAACGATAGGAAAAAATTCCTATTTAAAAACAATAGCAATTAAGAGCATGTAGAAATCAGCTCATTTAAAAAACAACATGTGATGTCTTAACGCAATATCTTCGACTTCTGATATGAAGTATGATTATTTATTTCTTAATTACAAATTTTTCATACGTGTTTCCTATAGTGTGAGAATTCCCTCAAATAAACTATAATTTGCTTCAGTTTACAGACTCCTGGAAATTTTTCGTCAATTTCTCAGTATATTTCAATTTTTGATAATCTACACCAGTAATGTTTTTTGATTTATGAGATTGACTTCCTTATAGAGCTTCTTTGACTCATAAAATATCCATTCAGAACTGAAATAATAATCACCAGAAGAAGAATATATTTTTGATTTTGCTGTTTATTCTTGACAGATTTATAATCTTTCAAAATTTAGTTTATGCAAGTATCTGACAAATATGATTGTTCATTTCTTCCGATTATCGATATAAACTAATTAATAAATGTAACTCCAATCATTATTTGTAGAAATATTAGCTGAGAAAGATCCCAGTATCTATATCACATAACGAAGATGATACAGTGAAACATGTAGTTTAAATTGGTTTATTTACGTCAGGATTTGTGTAGTAGTTGACTCTGAAGAGTAGGCAGGTTGATACTTCAGAGTTGACAGGAAGCAGTACGGTTAGTGGAGTAGGCAGGTTGAGACCACGCAATCGTATTGTTTCCGATTCCTCCTAATTCGAATCGTGGAGTAGGCAGATTGAGGCCACGATTCTGAATTATTTCCCTTCTAATTCTCCTGAAGATGGCTTCGCAAAAGGAGCCGAAACGTCGAGATTTTTCAAATCTTTCACGCGGTTAATTCCGTGAACCAAGTTTTTCACATATATATATATGTATATATATATATATATATATATATATATATATATATATATATATATATATATATATATATGTATATACATATATATATATATATATATATATATATATATATATATATATATATATATATATATATATATATATATATATATATGTATATATATATATATATATATATATATACATATATATGTTATATATATATATAAGTATATATATATATATATATAAATATATATATATATATATATATATATATATAAACAACTACTATTTTATTCTGTTTTTTAAATTGACAAAAATGCATCAAAATTTTCAAATTTGTATATATTTCTCAATGAATTTTATTAAACTTATAATTGAAACATAAAATTTGCGAGTTTGAATAAAAATTATATTCTGACATGATGAACTGAACGAAACAATAAAGAAGATAATTCAGTAACAAATACTAAAAATAAAAAGAATGAATTTACATTGTTATACTTCAATTTAGTATCAATTTACTGAAGGAATATTTTTGACTAAATCAAACGTTTCTTAATACGGCACATCCACAAAAAATTACGGATTGAACAAATAGATTATAGAAAATAAAAGATCAATGAATTCTGAAAATTAAACATAATTTCATTACTACTTATCACAATTTTTAGATAACTACACACAAAATTAACGAATTTTAATTGTTCTCAGGATTTATAGAATAAAAAGGGAGCATTTTTTATGTCTCAAGAACAAAACAACACAACAATCAGATGTTATTGATCAATTTCCGTCATTTTCGAGTTCCGGCCCAGGCTATTTTCCAGAGTCCTGGCCCAAGGATAATAATTGTCCTTTCCGTCCCCTATATATATATATATATATATATATATATATATATATATATATATATATATATATATACAGGGTATTTCTAAATTGATGCGAAAGATTTCAATGGGTGATTCTTTAGTAACAATTAAGGGGGGTCTTTCATATAACTTTTTGTTCAACACCCTTTTCCCTCCAAGTTACAGCCCTTTGAAATTAGGTGAAAAAAATTGTTTTTATTCAATACATCCACTTTGGAAGAATTTGGAAGAATGCAATTTGGCAGATAACTGCTGCTAATAAAATGGCAGTTTTTGGGTGTTTTTGTTACCCTTAAATGTAATCACAAGGGACTGAAAAAAACAACCCCTATAATATTTTGCATCAGAACTTTTTAAAGCGCCTATATTTTCCTTTTTAAAAAATATATTCGAAAAGGCAGACTCGATCTGCAACTTTTTTATGTCCTGACTTTTAATCATTAAGTTGTTAGTTTGATCACAAAAAAATAAAATAGTGCTCAGACTATTTTCCCATAAATTCACAGAGGTTATCATTTATTAAAAAAAAACAAGTAAGCTGCTGTCAAATGTCAAATAATTTGTTAATCGTTAGTAGTACAATTATTGTTCAATCCGCTCTAATTTGCAATACTCTTCAACTAAATGAAAAAATGTCATTCTTTCAATAAAGTTTTATTTAGTTGTGAAAAAATGTTTGAAGTCATTATAAAACTGTCTAGAAATTAGAAAAAATCAGGACAATAAAACTATTTGTCATATGACTTCATTTGACAGCAGCTTACTTGTTTTTTTTTAAATAAATGATAACCTCTCTGAGAAATTATAGGAAGAGTCTGAGCACTATTTTATTTTTTTGTGATCAAACTAACATTTTTATGATAAAAAGTCAAGAAATAAAAAAGTTGCAGATTGAGTCTGTCTTTTCAAATATATTTTTTAAATAGAAAAGTATAAGCGCATTGAAAAGTTCTGATGCAAAATATTATAGGGGTTGTTTTTTTCAGCCCCTTGTGCTAACATTTTAGTGTAACAAAAACACTCAAAAACTGCCATTTTATTAGCTGCAGTTATCTGCCAAATTTCATTCCTCTAGTTTTTTCCTAAGTGGATGTATTGAATAAAAACAATTTTTTCACCTAATTTCAAAGGGCTGTAACTTGGAGGGAAAAGGGTGTTGAACAAAAAGTTATATGAAAGACCCCCCTTAATTTTTGCTGAAGAATTGCCCATTGAAATCTTTCGCATCAATTCAGGAACATCCTGTAGATATATATATATATATATATATATATATATATATATATATATATATATATATATATATATATATATGCATATTCCCTGAATATGCATATGCTGCAGATGTTGTGCGCAATGTCAGAAATCACGAAAAAAACAAAAATCTCTATATAAAAATGGCCACTTGAGCAATGTTTATACTACCAAAAAGGAAGTTTCCTGAGTCCAACCTAATCCACGTGTGAACATTCAACTCTCTAACCTATTTTGGAAAGTTTTTATTGGTTCAAGAATCCTTCAAATCCATTGCTTTTGCTCTATAAATCCTCGAAAATCCACTAGATAGCTGAAATTTCGAATATGCTTCTCCAAAGCTTAGGGATGCAGAAATTTTTGACTAAATTAACTCAAATATAGAGAGTTTTTTGTAAAATTCAGAATGTAGAAAGTATATCAAGGTTTTTTATGAAGAAGTAGATGAATATTGACATTTACTACTAGGATTTGAATGTTCAAAATCACAAATTGAAGTTTCTTTCAAATAGAGAACAATTTGTATCAATAATTATTGCATTTTCTCGTTCACATCAATTCTATGGTTTTATGCATAGTGATTTGATTTTTGCGCTTCAAATAAGCTCGTTTATTTAATTTAAAAGTATGTTCTTCACGAGTTTAAACCAAACTAGGTATATATAAATCCTATATTTCTCAGGAAATGAATTGTATTTGAATTTACCTTAAACTGTTAAGTTTTGTCACTGAATATTTATAAATAGTATAAGGTATTGATATTGTTCAATAATATCGAATTAGTCTAAACTAAACATCAAGAATAAAACAAAATATATAGAACATTATGTTTATTTCACTATAAACAAATTTCAGATTTTCATTTCATATTAGCTTTCGCTACAATTTTGAGAATTATTTAAACAAAAACAACGAATAAATTAAAAGAATAAATAAAATTATAAATACATAAATATATTCACAGTAAGTGAATTGGCATAAAGTAATAAATAATCATACCAAATAAATTAGATAATATTTCAGCGTTAAATTCATCTTTGGTTCTTCAGACAAAAAGAATCAGTCTTTGTGCAAGGAAAAATTCAGCTTTCAGTAATCCTTCATTCATTTCAGATAATTCAATGAATCTCCTCGGCTCGTTCAACATCTTGCGGGGACTGCAAGCGAACATTTCAAACTGGATGACCAATTTTCTGGGCAAGAAAATCGGACCTACTTTATTATGGACAGGAAACTTTTAGTTAAACTTAGGGTCACCGCACTTTGGCACTGGTTTTTCCCGATTTTCCTTTTCCTATCCAAGAGCCACTCGCCGAAGAGCTAGATGAAGCACTCGAGCTGTTACTGTAAGTCCTCTCGAATTCACCCTTAGATTTTTTGTATTTATGGTCGATGTGTAAGAACTTATCTATCACTTGTCTAACTGTACAATGCGTACGGGCAAAAGGATTTGTGTACATTTTGTTTATAACTTATAACTTCGCGGTATACAACGCTCGAAAGTCGTGTTCTGTCTGTTGTTGTTCCTATCGAGAACGATCCTATATATAGAAAAACCGCATTGACGTCATTGCTGCGAACGGGTTGATTCGTTGATGAGATTCTCGCTATACAATTAATTCGTTGGCGCGTTTGACGTCAGTCACCTATATTTTGAGAGAGCGATTTGATTGATTCGTTTTTTAGAAATTAGAATTGTTATTAGTTACAACTGCCTGCGTATATCGAAAATTTTCTATTTTGAACATATCATTATCTACTACGTCTAATGCATCCTGTTTACAGCAAATAGACACATATCTTATTATGCTAATAATTCGATATTTTGAGTTAAATATTTTTGTCAGAATATTTCGCCACAGTGTGATGATTTGTTTGTAATCGTTATTTATATGATGTATTCAAATTTCTGAAGATTTCATCGAGAGTTGAGATTAGCTCAAAATGATTATTTCATTCTATGATCCTTTATAAATAAATTTATTTATGTTAAAGTCTCTTTCATAATTCTACTTTGATTTTTTTAAATTAATATTGATGTTGCCAAATTTTTATGTTTTCACATTTTTTATTATTGGAGAAAAGCTCTACTAATTTCCCAAAATCTGATGAAGACGATACTATTCAATGAGTTTCAGAAGAGTCGAACAATCTCATATATTGTCTTATGACATACTTAACCAAAAAGATATGACAGTCTGTGGTGAAAATTTTGCATAAGATACCTTACATTATAGATTTCTCTATTTCCTCTGAAATTGTTTAATTTTTATGGTCCTCCAAGTATTCAAACCATCGATTTCGACAAACAATAAGCAATTTTTCTAAATATTTTTCGAATTTTGCTAGAACTTTTTTAGATTTTCATTGAAAACTGGTGAAACATTTTGGAAACGCATCTCACTTCTGTTTTCATTTAGTTCGAGACCTAATTTTTCTCTAATAAATATATGTGAGTATATATATATATATATATATATATATATATATATATATATATATATATATATATATATATATATAAATATATATATATATATATATATATATATATATATATACATATATATATATATATGGGCGCCGGAAAGGAGGGGCAAAACGGGCATTCGCCGCCCCCTGGATTACGAAAAAACAAGTTAAATTACAACAAAATCAAAATCATACATTCATTTTTCAAAAAATATAAAATACGAAAACATGTTGTCAATACAAATACACCACCAGAGAAAAAACTCAAAATATAAACAAATTTTCTCAAGTTACTTATTCTTTGAACAATAACTGCATAAGTCCGAAAAGTCTATCATGCTTCATAGTCGATTTTAGCCATGGCTTGACTCTTCTTAATGTGCTGAAGGACCTCTCAACCGTACAGGTTGTGGCTGCAAGAGTGAATCCAATTTTGATTTCTTCCGTGACAGAGGGCATATTGCCCAATGAAAATTTAAGCAGGTCGATATATTTTAATTTTTTGATTTCTGGAGGAGTAAGTTCAGACAACTTCCACATCTCATACCAGGTTTGTGCCTCTGACAGAAAGTTATCCAGAAGATCACCGTAGAAGTCTTGAATAGCGGCTGCTACCTCTAAAAAGCTTTGGTTTTTGGATGAAGGTCAGATAAGTTGTATCCTTCCGAATTTTTTTGTTCTGAAAATCGATCATCTAGATCGATGTAGACTGAAGTAGAGATTCTAGATATGGAATGAAAATTCCTCTTCGATAGTATTCACTGAATGACATTGATGGATGATTTTCTCGGTTAATCTGTGTTGATGCTAGGCGCGGCATCACCAACTCAAACCCCAACTTTTCGTCGTCCTCTTCTGCTTTTTTTTAGAATATTTTCAAATTCTGTTTTGCCGTCTTCTCTATGCTGTCTGATTATGTTCTTGATAAAATGGATTTCTCTATAAGATCAAGCTAACCAGCTGAACATTTTCATGTTCAGTATTTTTTTAATCAAAAATCAATAATTATAATTTAATTATTTTTTAGGTATTAACAGACTTATACAAAATACTGATTAGAACTAGCATTAGAAATAAATTTAAAAAAGTATATTTTTACCAGTGGCGCTTAACCAGGAAGATACCCCCGGGCCCCCGTGTCTTGCCCCCCTGTCCTACACTGGTCTGGCTGGCGGCAGCCATGTAAATATATATATATATATATATATATATATATATATATATATATATATATATATATATATATATATATATATATATACAGAGTGTCCCACCGGGAAAGAACGCGATCTATATATGGAAAACTACACATAGGAAACTTCTGAAAAATTGACAGTATACTAATGTTGACAGGGGCAACTCGACTAAAATATTTTCAAGATGGTGGCACTTCCGGTTATACCGGAAGTAGATACCAACTTGCTTATTTCAAATTGGATACCCTATATATTAATACATTTTTAGATTTTACGCAAGATTCTAGGCAGATTTTATGTATTATGTCCTATACTTAAGTCTAAGAAGTTTTTGACATATTTAGGTTTTTATGTCAAAAATGACGATTGCATGCCCTAATATAATTATCAATTGTTCCTATAAGGATTCCCGTATTACTTACTTTGGGATAGATTCCTTGTTGAAAAAGACTTGTCATGATAGAAATTTGTATAGTATTTGGATAACTAGTCATACAGGGTGTTCGAAAAAAAAGATCTAAAATTAGATTGAGAAAACTGACAAAAATCAATTTTTTCAAATGAAAACCCCCCATTTTTCTTATTTTGTAGTATTTAGGATTTAAAAAGAAGGTAACTTTGTATGAAGTTATTTATACCTAAAATTTGAAGTTTTCGAAATATTGCCAATTTAATATTTTTATATGGCAATTTTGCATTTAATCGTTAAACAATTAGATCTAGGATTGCCACGATCGTATTTGACATTTCAAATCATCGTTATGGCACCCCGGTTAAATTATACAAACGAAGATTATTTAAACTTATTTATTATTTATGGACAATGCGATAAATTATTTCAAGAACATGTGATACATGTGCGACCCGATATCCTCATAAACAAAAACCATCACCAAATACTGTTAAACGAATTATAGAAAACTTCAAGAATTTTGGATCCGTAAAGGCATAAGTGTACAGAAAGAAACCAGTTGTTAATAATGAAAATATTGAAATAGCAATTTTGGGATATTTTGAAGCATATCCAACAAAATCTTCAAGGCAGATAGCATTAGAATCAGGCTTATCTAAATCGTCAGTTCTAAGAATTTTACGGAAGCACAAATATCATCCCTATGCTATCCATATTTTCATTAGTGCAGCATTTAAATGAAAATGATTGAGATAAGCCTTAAAAGTTTAAATAATTTTCGCTTGTATAATTTAACCGGGGTGCCATTACGATGATTTGAAATGTCAAATACGATCGTGGCTATCCTAGATCTAATTGTTTAACGATTAAAATGCAAAATCGCCATATAAAAATATTAAATTGGCAATATTTCGAAAACTTCAAATTTTAGGTATAGATAACTTTATACAAAGTTACCTTCTTTTTAAATGCTAAATACTACAAAAGAAGAAAAATGGGGGCTTTCCATTTGAAAAAATTGATTTTTGTCAGTTTTCTCAATCTAATTTTAGATCTTTTTTTTCGAACATCCTGTATGATTAGTTATCCAAATACTATTCAAAATCTATTAAAGCAAGTCTTTTACAACAAGGAATCCATCCCAAAGTAAGTAATACGGGAATCCTCATAGGAACAATTGATAATTATATTAGGGCTTGCAATCGTCATTTTTGACATAAAAACCTAAATATGTCGAAAACGCTTAGACTTAGGTATAGGACATAATACATAAAATCTGCCTAGAATTTTGCATAGAATCTAAAAATGTAATAATATATAGGGCATCCAATTTGAAATAAGCAAGTTGGTATCTACTTCCGGTATAACCGGGAGTGCCACCATCTTGAAAATATTTTAGTCGAGTTGCCCCTATCAACATTAGTATACTGTCAAATTTTCGAAAGTTTCCTATGTGTAGATTTCCATATACAGATCGCGTTCTTTCCCGGTGGGACACACTATATATATATATATATATATATATATATATATATATATATATATATATATATATATATATATATATATATATATATATATATATATATATATATATGTGTATAAGATAATTTCAGATTTGAATCAAGAAATGAGTCCGGGATGCCGTCAAGTTGGCATGCATATTTTAGAAATATATAGGGCATCCAATTTGAAATAAGCAAGTTGGTATCTACTTCCGGTATAACCGGGAGTGCCACCATCTTGAAAATATTTTAGTCGAGTTGCCCCTATCAACATTAGTATACTGTCAAATTTTCGAAAGTTTCCTATGTGTAGGTTTCCATATACAGATCGCGTTCTTTCCCGGTGGGACACACTGTATATATATATATATATATATATATATATATATATATATATATATATATATATATATATATATATATATATATATATATATATATATATATATATATATATATATATATATATATATATATATATATATATATATGTGTGTGTATAAGATAATTTCAGATTTGAATCAAGAAATGAGTCCGGGATGCCGTCAAGTTGGCATGCATATTTTAGAAATCGATTTTTCAAAAATGTTTCAACGTTCTCCGGCACTTGGTTATTATAAGATAAATTTTAATTTCTTCTCGACGGAGCCTTACAAAATAAATACCTACTAAGACTCAGTATACATTTAATTGAATGAAGAATTGAGGATACCTACAAGATATTTTATTTTTCACTTGTATATTATTTGTTGATTTTACCTTAGATACGGTTATTACTATAAATACACTCATTATGCCCTAGGGCGTTATGGATCATAACGCCCGCTCATTGTACGAGGACAACTGAAGCAACTTCCATTGATTGAATACTTCATAATCCTCTTCGCATACGACTCTGGATTTCTCCGGCAATGAATTATTCGCAGCTTTGGCTGCATTTTCTATGATATTCTTGGGTAAATTCGTTTTCATTTCCACTATTTCTATAATACTACACAAAGAAAGCAGCAATGACATTCACTAAATATGATGACAAAAATATTCACAAACGTCAAAATATCAACAAATGACATGCCTACTATGAGAAAAAAAATGGAAAGTATAGGAGCAATGAACCGATTTTAAAATCGATTTTTCATTATAATAAAATAATTTTTTCGTGAAGAATAAAATCTTGTATACATAAATAACTATTCTATTAGTTCACTATGAATTAAATTTCTGTAGATGAGAAATAATATTCAATGTTTTCTCTTACGTCCTCCAATAATATTCCAACTAATATGGCATCTACGAAACTTCAACAATCAATACAATTCTTATCGCAAAAACTATCCGAAGTGAAGTTGATGACATCCTCTTCTTTTCAAATCGGTATTATAGAAGTTTTCATTTTGAAAAAGTTCTCACCTCAGGCGGAAATTTTCACCGTAGCAGGAAGTTCCTGGAAATGCTTATCAAAACACGAAACAAGATAAACCATTATCGTGTTTTAATAACAGGTTACATTCAAGAAAGTGCCGACAAATATTACCGCAAAGTAGTGGGTCGATTTGATTTAGTATAACTTCCTCCAGTTGATTTGTGGAATGTAAATAATCCATTTGAAACTTCTCCTAGGTTATTCAAATATATAATAATAATAATATTGTAGTTGTACTCATGGACGTACCCAGCTTCTGGCCTAGGGGTGGGCAAGTCAAATTTTTTAGGTCGAATCATCCGCGGCTGTTTTGTCATACAACTACACAAACAAACCCACATGAAACATAAGGTATATGTAGTGCAGTATGTAGGGCAAACAGCCGAAAATCATCCTACTTTATAGGTAGTTAAATAAATAAAAGGAAATTTGACTCTGCATGCATTCTTATTTTATTTAAATCGCTTCTACTTTAAAAATAATTTTCGAGGATCTTCTGAACAATGGTTTATAACGTCTGCCGTGAAAGAATCACCCATACTGTTTACAAGTTTTTTATATGCACTGAGCAAACAAAGTCCATTCATCCTGTCTTCAATCATTGTTGATCTCAGCCACGTTTTCACGCGTCTGAGTGTACGGAATGATCTTTCAATTGTAGCCGTGTAATAAGGCATTGCCAGTAAATTTTCTAGGGCTGTTTTCACTTTCGGATAAAAACATTCTGCAGAGATTAATTCCGTTATCTCCAAATCTTCGTAGTCCTCCTTGTTGTTAACCCAAAAAGTGCGCCATAGTTCAGCTTCAGATGTGATCCCTTCTAATACATAAAATTTGGATACTTTGTCCATACATTTTCTCAATTTGGTTTTAGAAGAGGGAGGAGTACACTGGATGCAGTTCTGTGTTTTATTGAACACACCTTGAAATGCTTTGAGAGTGGGGAGTTTTCCCTTTTTATGGACCTTTGCAAAGGCTTTCGACTGTGTGGCGCACATCATCCTCCTTGATAAGCTTAATGCTTATGGTTTTTCTACAAATAGTCGTGCTCTTATGGCGTCATATCTTTCTAATAGATATCGAACGGTTTATAATAACGATAACTGGTCATGTAAACAACTTGTCAAAATGAGGGTACCCCAAGGTTCCGTTTTAGGACCAATTTTATTCTTGATATTCATAAATGACCTTCCGATATATTTGAATAACTTTAATACCATTCTGTTTGCCGACGACACAACGATCTCTGTAACATCAAATGATTTGGCTGCTGTCTTAGAGGGGGGTGTCGCTGCACAGTAGTGCACAGTCGAGAGCGGTTGAGTGGTTCACATCGAACAAGCTTTTGGCTAATGAACAGAAGACGGAAAAATTACTCTTCACCCTAAAAAATAATTTTCCTGTTGATTTGGCTGATAATGCTAGATTCTTGGGGGTATATCTTGATTCCTCTCTTCGCTGGGATGTACAGATACACACCGGCCACTTGGCCTCTAAATTAACGAAAAACATTTTCTTATTTAAATCGATGTCAAGTCGTTTGTCGGTTAGCATCTTAAAACTGCCTATTTTTCCCTGATTGAGTCCATCTTGAAATATTCTTTGTTAGCGTGGGGCTACTGTTCTACACGCACCCGTATTTTCTCTCTTCAAAGAAGGGCTATCCGAATAGTTGCTAGGCTTGATTATCGTGAAGAATGCAAACATGCATTTATTGAAAACAAAATTTTGACTCTTTCCTGCCTCTATATCCTAGAGGCTCTGATATATGTGCATGAAAATAAGGGTATGTTTAATCAGAATAAAGACTTCCACGACTATCCTACAAGAGCCAGAGAAATGATTCGAAATGATTATTGTAGGCTATCCAGAACTCAGAAAGGACCTTTTTATTTATCTAAGAAATTATACAATAAAGTCCCGGAAGAGATGAAACGCCTTTCTCCTATTAAATTCAAGACTATCATTAAGAAATTTCTAATTGAAAGAGCCTTTTATGAGGTTGAAGAGTTTCTTGTTTGCGACTTTGGATGACTATCTCTCCCTTGTGGGTATTTTCTATCTTTTTCTGTTGTTCCTGTGATGACTGTATTTTAACTTTGAAATTGTATTTTATTTTAAATATATTTCTAATTGACGAGTGTAAACATATGGAAAATGTAAAGCATGAATAAATATTACTATTACTATTACTATAATTTTGAAAGTGTAATCTTCATTATTTGAGCATGGTGTAACAATGAAAGAGCAAAGTCTGGTGAATGTTCTTTACCGAATTTTGCCTCTAAGGAGGATAATAATGAATCCAAATAGGGCACGTACAACGTAATTAGGCGAGTTCATACATGTTTTGCGAGATTTCCAGGGGGGGCAGCTGTCCCTACCTGCTCCCCGCTGGGTACGCCCATGGTTGTACTGGCAGATTACAATATGCTCATACACAATGCTAGAATTATTTCATGATTTCCATTGAATTAAATAGCATTTAGTAAGAATGAGAATAAAGATTGTACACTAAACTAGGAAGGAACAACAGCAGCAATAGAGGTCATTCTGGACCTCACTCCTCTCCACATCATGGTGAGAAGAACTGCTTGGGGAGCAAACCTCAGGTTGGCTAAAGTCGGACTCAAAGGTGCGGCATACGGTGCAAGGGACTCAACCCTTACCGGAAGTGCACACCTTGCTGACGTCCCAACTGACGTCTGACCAGGAAATTTAGTTTCGAGAAATTATTTCGAACGGAACTAAATACCAAGAATGGAGCATAGAATCCATTTGAGCAGCGGAGAAAAATACCATAATATGGTATACGGACGGGTCTAAAACTGCCGAAGGAACTGGAGCAGAAGTCGTTGGGCCCCGTACCAAATACTCAGAACCCATGGGCCAGTTCCCCAGTATTTTTCAAGCGGAAATTCACGCCATAGAAAGGTGCATTCGATTCAACCTCGACAGGAAATACCGGAACAAGGAAATTGCGATCCTCTCCGATAGCCAAGCAGCCATCAAAGCGTTGAGCTTTTATAACATCAACTCAAAGATGGTTTGTGAATGCCTAGACAAACTTAACGATCTAGGCAGGAACAACAAAGTGATCCTCCTCTGGGTGCCGGGGCACATCGGAGTGAAGGGTAATGAACAAGCAGACACCCTGGCACGAAAAGGTGCGTCAACGCCACTAATCGGGCCAGAGCCTTTCTGCGAACTTGGAAAATCTTACTTCCAAGAAGAACTCAATAAAGCTGAAGAAGCAATGAGAGCAACATACTGGCAAAGACTTCCAGGGCTGAGACAGGCCAAAGATCTCCTAGGCAAGTTCAACCGAGCAAGATCGAAGACACTGATTAACCTCAGCAAAACTAGTCTAAAGACAATCACAGGATTTCTTACGGGGCATTGCAGACTCAAAGAACACCTAAGGAAGCTAGGTTTAGAGGGGGGACAGCACCTGCAGATTCTGAAAGGAACGTCCAGAAACATCCCACCATATACTGATGGAGTGTTATGCTGTGCAGCATGAAAGACTGAACACACTGGGATCATACCAGCTGACTGTAGAAGAAATACAAAAAATAGCCCCCTTCAAATCCTCAAATTCCTGAAGGCATTGAGGCTTGAGGGGCTGCTGTAAAACGAGAACACATCGAGAAGCAGAAGAAGATGGGGCACAAAAGAATATAGATCTAATAAGGTCGCAGCGCATCGGTCACCATCCTCACATACCAATACCAATACCAAACTAGGAAGGATTTCTGTATATGAATAATCAGACAATATTTGCTGATTTCTATTTATGATTGATTTATAGATATACTAGAATATGCTAATAAAAATTTTTTATTAATTGTTAATGAATAATGAATAGTTACAAGAGTAAGAGTGTCTTATTGAAGTGCAAAGCATTCAAGTTTTTTATGCGTAAAATTTTCTCAATCGGTAAACACCCATACTCACGATGGAAAACTATTGATAGAAACTTTCACAAATATTTGAATTATTATGCATGATTCTCGTTTCAAATTTCTTCCTCTTCATCAGATGCTGTCTAAATAAAAGCTTAATTAGACAGAGTAGCGAGAAAGTCCGGCAACAAGCTATTTTCTTTGAAACGATTAAAGATATAATAATCAAGTTTTAGGGATTGTATTCTGTGTTTTTTGAAGGACCTGTCAAAGTTATGTGACGTCACCATTCAGTGAACCGCAGCCATCTTGAATTTTTTTAAATAGCAACGTAGGTCGAGTGATATATCGTAGAAAAGCTTATTTCTTTCTCTTTTCGAAAATACAGAAGACGTACCACATTACCAAGAAAATATCCTACAACATTGCAGTTTTGTTAATTTCTTTGTATTTTGTACGACCTCTGATACGCCACTGGTACACGGTCAATGTAAAACAAAACAGTAGTAGACAATGAAAAAATATGTCAAAAAATACTTTAAAATGTCAGAGTTTATTTAGTATTTTTATTTGAACAACAACAGTGTTTGAATCGTATTTTTAAATAGTAAATTGTTTTAATCTTTTGTTAGATACATACATTGTTTAAGTTGAATTTTTGAGTAGTAAATTAAGAATGGTGTTCTTATCGGAAAAAGAAAGAATCTAGATTCTAATGTTAGTTGGGTGTGATGAGAAAAAACGTACTAATGAAGAAGTAAATCATTGGTTCAATGATTTAAATCCTGAAAATTCCCCTGTAAGTAGAATAACAGTTTCCAGAACATTAAATTAATTTAATGAAACCGGTAGCGTACAGGATCGCTCTAGGTCTGAAATACCAAATAGAGAATAAGACTTTGGACGTCCTGTTGATTATTTGTTATTATTCTAGTTGATTTTGTTGTAATATGTGTTCAAAAATTACATATTTCAAGTTTTTGACACTTATTTTTTGTATTTTTTCAGTAATGTGGTGCCTATTCCAAATTTTTGAAAAGAGAAAGAAATAAGCTTTTCTGCGATATATCACTTGACCTACGTTGCTATTTACAAAAATTCAAGATGGCGGTGATACCCTAAATGGTCACCTAACTTTGATGGGTTCTGTGAAATACAATCCCGTTAATAACCCTTTAATTCGATATTTGTATCTTTAATCGTTTCAAAGAAAATAACTTGTTGCCAGACTTTCTCGCTACCCTGTATATTATTTCAAAAAACAAATGTTGGGGATTCAAATCGGAAAAACTTCTCTTTGAAACGGCATTTGAACAAGTTCAAATGTATTTTTGAGGCCTACCTCACTATGGAAAAGGAAAATTTTAATTCATAGTTTAGGTACATAATTTGCGTTCCTAGTTCAAAATTCATTGTTGGTTTGGATATGTGGATGATATTATTTGCTGTTTTACTAGTACTCTTAGGCCACTCGACTGCTTTCAAACCAAATATAAAATTCACTTTAGAAATGGAAAAAGATGTTTCAATCAACTATTTGAAAATAACGGAAATGTGTAAAAAAACAAAGTTTTTAAATTTTTCGCAAACTATTGGCGAACGTAGATAAGCGATACGCCTCCTATCGGTGTCGAATGTTACTAACGCATGGGCCATAGATTACTTTGTTTACATCTGTTTATGTGTATTTTATATAAGAAGTTGTCGAGTTTTAATTGTGTTTAATTTTGTTTAGGATCGTTCACAAACGTTCAGAAGAGATGAATCACTATTGTTGTGTATCCTATTGTTCATCTTGGGCAAAAAAAAAACCCAACTATAGCTTACATACCTTTCCGAACGCTGGACAATTCAAAGTTGTATTCCAAACTAAGTTGGGAAACAAGGAAATGATGGACAGAAGAAAGTTGTGGATTCATAACTTGAAGATAGAAAAAAAGTGTCTGAACATAAGAGAGTTGTTCTTTACAGTTTACTGAGAATAATTATTTTCCCTGCAGTAAGTTTGTGGATTTTTCCATATAGAATTATATCAACCGATGATGTGAAATTTTCAGCTAACCGAAAACGTAGGGTTTTTGAAATCCAATGCTATTCCAACGAAAAATCTTCCACTTTTATCGGAATCTGAACCTGGGCCATCATCCAGAGATTCTAGATAATTGTATTCACTTTCATGTAACAACCAGAGATACTATTAAAATAAAAATAACAAATAATGTTTATTTTCACAACCAAAATAACAGTTTATCATAACATCAAGAATAAGAAATAAAACTTGACTCTATAGCTAGGTAAAAACTAAAATATTCAATTATATAATCAGGAAAACAGAGATTCTATCAAAAAAACCAGACTCTCAGAAGTCCACCGTACTTTTAGGAGAGCTGTTATACGTAAGGAAAATTAAAAAAATATAATAACTCATTACGTTCAAACCATTCAAGCAGAGTGTATTCATGTTAATTCTTTTTTTATGTCATGTTGTTTCTTTCAGTTTTGCTGATAAGTACTTAGTTTTGTCCTTTATACTCAAAGCCTCTTCAGTTGGTAATGAAAGTAGACATGTCAGAGATGTTGAAACTTTTGAAAGTTTTTTATTTTTCAAATAAATAAGTGTTCTATCATACAGCCTTTTCATGATGTATACAATTTAGACCTGTGTCGATCGATCATTTGTCGAGACCCGGGTCGATCATGACCCACTCGTATGGTGATCGAGTTAAAAAGATTCGATCATTTGGGTCACCGGTCGCCGGTCGCGGTTTGTAACGAATATATCAGCATGTCACTGATTTGATCTCAAACTGAATTCGATCTCGATCACGACGCGATCGATCGAGTTCGCGACCCAAAAGACTGAGAGATCGACAGGTCGCGACTCTTCTACGCGAGCGTTCCTGAAAAAATCGGTTGCTTTTGGATTACGTGTCAACATTCAAAACAACACGAGAAAGAGTGCGATGAATGAAAGCATGTAAACGATTGTATCAGCAAGCAATTGTGTAAAAACATATGAAAATAAAGTACAATTTGGTTAGTCTTGTCAAGTAAATCAGGACCGGGTTAAATAAGATCGGATCTTTTAGAAATTCGTGATTCGATCACTCGTGTATAGGTTGCGATCGAATCAAAAAGATTCGATCAACCACGATCGACACAGGTCTTACATAGTTCCTCTAACAAATTAATTTATAAGTCCTCTCCTTTATTTTATTATTGATTTTATTGCTCACTGATAAAAACTCAGTGTAAATTTCAACTTGATGTAGGTAGGTTACCCAAGTAGCAATTTATCGTTGCCGCGACGTGTTTAAAACAGTTGCGCAACCAAACATGAGTTGTGTTACTGACCTTATCACAACATTATCACAACTCTGTTTTGCATCAATTTGGTCAATCATTTTTGGGTTTTTAAAACGTTCCTGGTCTAACTGTAAGTAGCAGTTTCTGAACGTTGCTAAATTTACTTTAAATCGACCACACCTGCGCCCTCTCGCGCCACAGTTCACTTTTCATGGTGTTGGAAAATAGTAAATTTTTTAACCAAATAATTACTTATTGTCGAAATGAACACTTAGAGAAAACTTTCTAACAACTACTACAGCATGTTAATGATAATATTATTATGTTTCATTCTTACGCTTAAGACACCCTATATTTATATTGCCGAAATAACGATTTCCAAACGAAAATCAGCAACGCATTTCATTTTACTGTCAAATATACCATTGTTTCATTCCAAAAAACACGCGCGCCTTCAATCTGTTGCGTATTTCTCAAAACTTAAAAATATAAAAAAAAACAAGAAAAAAATAATCTAGGGAAACAATAACAAAAGTTGACATTAATTCGAACGTGACTTAAACAGGATATATATGAATTGTTTCTGTAACACTGAAATGAGGCTTTATAATCCTTTGTTCATGTTTGTTTACGTTCCAAATTTTAATGGCCAACCATTTTTCCAAAGAGAATTACACTGTTAACATGGCGTAGGAGTATAATAGGCGTCAACACGACTCTGGTTATCAATTAACTAAAAAATATACTAACTTTCAACGTTAGTTTACCAGAAAACTTACTTTATACCCGAAGCGCGACTGGAGTTGCTTATCTGACCAAAAACTGAACCCAGTTCAACTAACGATGCGACCTCGCTCCACATTTTGGAACGCGTGTCTCCGTCACAAAATGCATTTGCAATTTTTGTTTTTGTGAATAGTAAATACAATTTTGAGGTTAGTTCAGGATCATTCACGTTCTTCTTCGTTTACTGATATAGCCAACAGTATGTATGTCTTTTTTTTCACAGTAACAAAAATAAAAATGCAAAAAGTTAGGTATAAAATTAATATCAAAATTTTGCCGTTATGTCCTCTATAGAAAATATCGTAAAAAAAGGTTAGATGCAAAGAACACTGCGCAAACGTTTTTAATTTAACTGACAAATTGCCCAATGATTATTTAAATTCTTCAAGGTAGGCTCTCCTTCAGGAAAACGTCCAACATAACTGAAGTAGCCACTTAAACGTGTTCAGAACGTTATTACCATTCCCAAAATATTTACTACTTGTAGTCAGTTGGTTGAACATTGTAACAACTTTGAAGTTTAACTAAAGTCATGCTCAATATTAAGACGACGTTGCCGGTGGTTTAGAGAGAGTCGTTCTATAAATGACTAATCTCTGCACCAAGTACAACGTTAATTTTGGTGTATTATGTGGTTATCGTCGCCAAAATGCTACTTGGGTATTTACTGTTGAACAGAGATAATATTATCCTCATAATGAACACAATGAACCACTGGAAAATACGAAGTCCAAAAAAACACAAATTACGAAGCTAAACGTTCGAATACTCAAAATGAAATAAACGTAAATACCATTACCAAACAATGTAAACAAACCATTAATGGCCCATGTAGTAGTACCGATATTAGCCTTTCTGGCGCTACGATCTTAATTTCAGACACCAATCACATACTGATAACGTCAGAATTAGTACTTCCCTACAACCACAGACAATAGTCTGGTACATAGTTCAGCGCTTTGAAACATTAATTTTAACATCGAGAAAAATACAAATAAACAAACTTCCGTGAATAATAATTGTAACCCCAAAATAATAGACATATGATAGATGACATCGAAGACATTAATATATGACATTGAATGAACGGAGTGTGGTACACTAGAAGCAAAATTTAAGCGGCTAAAATTATTCAAAAAGTATTGAAATATGTGAACTACATGAGGAAAAAATATATGAAATATTGATCGAAAATTTATATGATATGAGATAACATCTAGAATAGGTTATCAAGTATAAAACGTTGAACAGTTGGAAAAGTAGCCTTCTTGCTACATCGCAATGAAAAATCTTTAATGAAATCAAATAAAAACAGAAGAAGAGATAACACAAAATGTATCACCTTAACGATGACAATTTTATGGTACCATTAGTTGATGAAATAAGAACCGAAGTTTGTAGGCAATCTTTATTATCGCAGTCATCTAAACTTCTTCAATTAAAGGAACATTTAAAATAGACTCGATAATTCGATTCAAAATATTATTTACAAGAACGATGTTTCTATAAGAAGGTTCATTAAAATTCCTGAATTATACTTTAAAATTCAATATTTGCTCATATACCTACTAATGATTTTTCTGGAATAACTTGGAAATTCCAACAAAATGGGAAATAACATAACATTTTTCGATCTTGACTCGAATTTAATTCAATGTCACTCCTCTTCATAAAAATTCAAAACTAGCAATATTCCTTCATGAGAATAAACAATAACAAATGAATGACATTATACAAGTCAGTATAATTAATTGCATCTATTCATATTCACCAAGATGAAATGTTTGTTTACATATGTTAATTGCCGTTTCCAGATGATATTCTGGTATATTAACTGAATCGTAATAATATTAACAGGAAACGAATACAATTGAATTTTATTATAAAAACATCTTCAATTTCATAATATATATATATATATATATATATATATATATATATATATATATATATATATATATATATATATATATATATGTATATATTGAATTTTCATTAAGTTTATTGAATGAGTAGGACACAAATATTTCAATTTAATGTATGAATTTCATATAAAAATAATAAGTGACTAATTATTTTTTATTTTCACTTTGGAAACCTGCTTATTAAAATGGGTGCGATTAGCAAAGTTAGGACTAAGATAATTTTTCTTTTAATGACTTTTTATGATGCTTGGCACCAAAAACTCAATTTCATATATATCTATCTATCTATCTATCTATATATATATATATATATATATATATATATATATATATATATATATATATATATATATATATATATATATATATATATATATATATATAATATACATATATATATATATATATATATATATATATATATATATTTATATATAATATACATATATATATATATATATATATATATATAATATATACAGGGTGTCGCACCGGGAATGTCGGTGTGGCCAATCTAACCAAAATAACTACGAGCAGCTAGCACTTCCGCTTATATCGGAAGTCGATATAAACTTTCTTATTTCGAATGAAACACTCTATATATTTTAGGGTTTTCAAAAAGAGCATAAAATTCTGAGTCGAAAATGTGAAGATTACCCTATGCCTAAACCTAGCCGTTTCAAAGATATTTGACATTTTATAGAAAATTTGACAGCTGCAATGGTTTACAAGAACCGGTATAACTTTCTTACTGTGAAAGATACTCATTTGCTTCTTGTCACATGAAAAGAACACAAGAAGAACTACGTTTTACAATAGATATTAATTCAATAATATCATACTAAGTGTTCCGTTTTTTGCGTTACATTTCGTCAACTTCAAACCGCGAAAACTTGTTTATGTCAAATGGAACACCCTGTATTTTTTTACGTCAAGTTATGTGAAATTGAATTCTCTTTTTTCTGATATAGCATTGTGGGGGTTAAGTTTACAACTTTTCGAAATATTTGTGATTTTATTAGAAATTCATGAATTGTTGTAATCATTTCATCAAAATAGCCATGATTAGAAACAATCAGTGATTATCTTATGTCAAAAAATGCCAGCCCGTGTAAATTATACCCTCGAAGACTTTTTAGATTTGTTTATTATTCATGGAGAATGTAATAAAGTAATATCAAGAACTTGCAGCACATTTGCTAGTCAATATCCAGAAAGACAGAAACCGTCACCAAACACTGTAAAACACATACTGGAAAATTTTTGGCTCTTTCAAGGCAAAAATTCAAAGAAGAAAGCCTATTGTTTATGACGAAAACATAGAAATAGTCATTCTGGGAGATTCTCATGCATTTCCAAGGATGTCATTAAGACAAGCTGCTCTGGATTCAATTCACAAGAATCTTATTAAAACATACGTTTCATCCGTTTTTATTCCATATGGTTCAAGGATTAAAGGAAACAGATTTCCTAAGAAGATAAAATTTTTGTGAGTTTAAATGGGCTGAAAGTTCTTGTTATTACTTTATCACAATAAACAAATTAAAAAGTTTTCGTTGGTATAATTTAAACATGCTGACATTTTTTGACATAAGATAATGACTGATTGTTTCTAATCATGGCAATTTTGATGAAATGATTACAACAATTCATGAATTTCTAATCACAAATATTTCAAGAAGTTGTAACCTTAAACCCCACAATGCTAATATCAGGAAAAAGAAAATTCAATTTTACATAACTTGACGTAAAAAAATACAGGGTGTTCCATTTGACCTAAACAAGTTTTCGCGGTTTTAAGTTGACGAAATGTAACGCAAAAAGCGGAACACTTGGTATAATATGATTGAATTAATTTCTGTTGTAAAACGTAGTTCATCTTGTGTTCTTTTCATGTGACAAGAAGCAAATGAGTATCTTTTACAGTAAGAAAGCTATACCGGTTCTTGTAAACCGTTGCACCTGTCAAATTTTCCATAAAATGTCAAATATCTCTGAAACGGCTAGGTTTAGGCATAGGGTAATCTTCACATTTTCGACTCAGAATTTTATGCTCTTTTCGAAAACCCTAAAATAAGAAAGTTAGTATCGACTTCCGGTATAAGCGGAAGTGCCAGCTGTAATTATTTTGGTTGGATTGGCCACACCGACATTAGTAATCATCTAAATTTTCAAAATATTCTGATCAGTACTTTGTTCTATATCGATCGATTCAGTTCCCGGTGCGACACCCTGTATATATGTTCGTATGTATTTGCTTATGTATTTTAGCGCAATTTTGAAGCAATAGGGTTGAAAGTTTGTAAATAGGTAGTTTCGTATGATATCTTGGATGGTATTGTTTTTGGTTCGAATTGGTTGGGGGGGGTTAACCCCCCTGGGGGGGAAATAAATCTTGTTTACACGATAAAGGTCGCAATTTTGAAGCAATAGGGTTGAAAGTTTGTGAATAGGTAGTTTCGCATGATATCTTGGATGGGACTGTTTTTGGTTCGAATTGGTTGAGGGGTTGGCCCCCCTGGGGGGGAAATAATTCCTGTTTACACGACAGATGGCGCAATTTTGTAGCGGTAGTTTCGCATGATATCTTGGATAGGACTGTTTTTGGTTCGAATTGGTTGAGGGGTTGACCCCCCTGGGGGGGAAATAAATCTTGTTTACACGACAGAAGGCGCAATTTTGTAGCAATAGGGTTGAAAGTTTGTAAGAACGTAGTTTCGTATGATAATTTGGATGTGATTGGTTTTAGTACGAATTGGTTGGGGGGTTGATTCTCCGGAGAGAATATTGTTTACACATTAGAGGGCTTTTTTTTTCATTTGGAATAAAAATCATAATTTATTGAATATATTTTTCAAACTGGATACGTTATGAAAACCTGCTCTTCTAATTTAGCTCGCTGCGATAGAGTTTTTTTTTTTTAATATGGTACATTGTAGCGAAATATGTCTACTAAATCACTTGATATATATTTTATTTATTACTTAATGATAATATGTTTTCTGCAAATTTATAATGGTAATAAGGATGAATTCAATATATCGGTTCATTAATTTAATAAATGTAGGAAATTCAAGTTTAAAATATATTAACCGATGGATGTTTTTGTTTCTTGATGTAGACTAGTTTATAGGTTATCAAACTCTCATTATTATCCTTCATTGAAATAATGACATCGGAAGTTAATATTATGTAGGATAGAAGGAAGTGGAGAATGTCATATTGTGAAGATAACCTATTTCCATCAAACTTAGTTGCAGTGAGAGATATAGATATCATTCGAATAAGGTTATGTTAGAGCGACCTTGCAGGCAAATTTATAAATCTTTTCCATGTAAGTTATTCACATTATTTCTGTAGGTATGTAACGAAAATTGATGAAAATAATAACCTTGGATTTTCACTTCACCACATTCTAAAGTTGATTAATTATAGGTATAGATACCTTTGCACGAATTATATCACGCCATGGTATTTGAAAATCATTACAAATGAAATTAATATTAGGTGTAATAGTATTTGGTATATATATATATATATATATATATATATAAATATATATAAATATATATATATATATATAAATATATATATATATATATATATATATATATATATATATATATATATATATATAAATATATATATATATATATATATATATATATATATATATATATATATATATACAGGGTGTCCCACCACATTCGCTTCGGCGTTTCTATGAGAATTGAAGAGAGTGGGAAAAAAATTTTAGCACAGTCATATGGGGAGCATATTCCAAAATTATTCTCAAATATACAGGGGACCCAACAAAAAGATACATATCAAAGTTCTTCTTCTGAAACACCCTATATTTTTTTATATTTTTAGATACTATAGATCAAATAAAGGTGAGTCACTGTTATATTTCCTATACCTAAAACCAACCGTTGCTGAGAAATTTTGAGTAATTAAAAAATACGGACTATAATTTAAAAATTGTTTACACACCTGTAACATGTAACGAGCTGCTTGTAGCTGAATTTACTGCTTACTTAGCTGAAAGGTTAAAGTTAACTACCACATAAAAGTTTTATTTCAATTTTGTACAGATTGGTGACAAAAATTGCATCAAAGTTTGGGTACATTTTTTATTGAATAACTTCTTGAAGTTAAATGGAACGTCCTGTATTTAATGGCATATTTTGACGCGGAATTTGATTCCCCTTAAACTGTATCAGAGTTTCCTATCCTATACCTATCTCTCATGATTTTCACGCGAAAGACGTTTTTATATTTTACTTATGAGTAATTTCTGTATCTTAAAAATGGAACATCCTGTATTGTTATTAAAAAGCATTTTTGAAATCTTTTTATTAAGGAACAGGTAGATTCGCTAAAAGTACGAATATTGCCATTTCTAAACTTTTGCAACATTCTTGAAAATGAAGGATCACCTGTCTTAGTTATTTAGACGAAATAATTATGTCAAATTGCCCTGTTTGTTAGCAAAATTATTAGACTTTAAATCCCAAAATAATATTATTATTGGGTCAATAAAAATTTCATTATTACCAAAGTTACGATTTCTTATACCTATCCTACTATTTCTTTTCAATAATAGTAGGCTTTGGCCTAGATGACGTTAGTTATTGTTTTGAAAGAACAAATATTTGATAGGTAAAATAGCTATAATTATTATTTACAGAAACTCACCTTAATTTGGTCTATGGTATCTAAAAATATATGAAATAAAGGGTGTTCCATAAGAAAAAATGTAACTTTGATATGTATCTTTTTTGTGGGTCACCCTGTATATTTCAAAATAATTTTGAAATATGCTCCCCATGGACTCACATATAACTGTGCTAAAAAAAATTATACATATATATATATATATATATATATATATATATATATATATATATATATATATATATATATATATATATATATATATATATATATATATATCTATTATATATATATAATACAAGCCGAAAAATTGAATCCAGTCTACAGCAAAAACCATATTTTATAAATTTCTGAAATTTGGTGGGAAGTTAAGTCTGATCATGTAGATTCCCAATAAGACGGGGTTTTTTTAAATTCCGCCGTTAAGGGGTTGAAAAAGGGTAAAACGTGTTTTTTGATGTTTCTCGCAAAATAATGGACTTAGCGATCCCGTTCTCCCACTAAAATGTTAAGTAAAATGAACTCTAGAAAGTGGTTTCTCAGTTTTTTGAAATTCCATCATTTAGGGGTGCAAAAGGGGTAAGTCTGTTTTTTTTATATTGGCTATTTCCGGCAAAATAATCGACTTAGCAATTCCGTTCTTCCACTACAATGTTCCTTATAATTTTATTAAAAAACCATTTTCTGCATTTTTTGATTTTGTATCATTCAGGGGTTGAAAGAGGGTGAAATGTGTTTTTCGTATATTGGCTATTTTTGGCTGATTCTCGCAAAATAATGGACTTAGCGATCCCGCTCTTTCACGAAAATGTTGAGTAAAATTAACTCTAGAAAGTAGTTTCTCAGTTTTTTGAAATTCCATCATTTAGGGGTGCAAAAGGGGTAAGTATGTTTTTTTATATTGGCTATTTCCGGCAAAATAATCGACTTAGCGATTCCGTTCTTCCACTACAATGTTCCTTATAATTTTATTAAAAAAACCATTTTCTGCATTTTTTGATGTTGTATCATTTAGGGGTTGAAAGAGGGTGAAATGTGTTTTTCGTATATTGGCTATTTTTGGCTGAATCTCGCAAAATAATGGACTCAGTGATCCCGCTCTTTCACGAAAATATTAAGTAAAATTAACTTTAGAAAGTAGTTTCTCAGTTTTTTGAAATCCCATCATTTAGGGGTGAAAAAGGAGTGAGTCTGTTTTTTTTATTGGCTATTATTTATATTGAAAATTTTAATTTAATACATGTTAACAAATTGGATTTTGATACAAATAAACAAATGATTTTATCATTTTTTCAATTGTCTTCACCATGCTCGAAAACCATGAAGCGCCACGAGTACGTGTTTAAAAAAAAATTATTAAAATATGAATTTTCCCAATTACGATTATGAACTATATCTTAATAAATTCATACGTATACATATATGGATACGCGGGCGAAGCCGCGACGGGTCCCGCTAGTATATTAATATTTATATATATATATATATATATATATATATATATATATATATATATATATATATATATATATATATATATATATATATATATAATATATATATACAAATATAGATATAAATATTATTTCAAAAGAAATTATTAACGAGAACAAATAGACCGAAATCACAAAAGAATAATCATTAAATTCCCTTTATGTTTGAAATAATAATGAAGGTGAGTTTTTTCCAACCGAATAATTACTGTAAAGTTCCACACGACTTCAAATTAGAGTGATGCTTTTTGATTCATTAAAACTTGAAACAACTTGAATGAGAGGAACTTTGCCTCATGTTGTTTTTGGCAGAATTAATTAGATATAGCTAAACAGCTCCATTCCATTCTTTTTTAGTCGTAGTAATTCTTCCTTCAGTTTGATTTATTACAGGCAAATTATGTCTATTCTAGTCATATAAAATTACATCTCAAACAAATAATTTCAAAATTATGTTTCTAAGAAAACGTAGGAAGAGAATCTGCGTCACAATTTTATTAATGGAGTGATCATAACTTTCATAAAAGAAATTTTAAGTATTAATAATTGTTACTAATAAATAGAATAAACATCAAAATTAACTAATATATTCATTATAATATACGTGCGAATACTACGAATATTAATATTTCAATGAGAAAGTCATTTGTTGATTATATGTTAGAAGTTTTATGGTTATTTTATGCAGCTATTGAAGGTCAATGTAGTCTAGAGAATAATTTGTTATGTTTTTCTTTCAATACGAAGGTAGACTTCCCGTAACTTTTTTTCTGAGACTCATATTTCCCAACAAAACAGTCTTAAAATCTTCATTTAGTTATTTTGTTCAGATTTTTTTGTGAGATTTTACATACACTGAGTGTATATTATTTCATATCGCGTATCAAATTTAAAACCAATTTAAGGGTACGGAATATTTTTTTATTTCAAAATTGAAGTTTTTCTTTATAAACTGACCGAAAAAAATTCCAAAATTTATGCAAACTTGACAGATATCTTGGAAAAATATACCGAACAGTTGTATAAATTTGCGACCTTTTACGTTGACCGGAACATATTTATTTATAATTTTTTTAATTCGTGGTAATTTTTTTGAGCAAGATGGTCTCGAAATGATTACAAAAGTTTTGAAACTTGATTGTAAATTCAGAAAACATATATTCTGATGTATTTGCAAATTTGCAACCTTGTACGAGATTCCGGAACTTTATGCTATTTGCAAAAATATAAAAATCCAAAAATCATATTTTTCAAATTGCATAAAAGTCCGGACCGCGTCCAAGGTTGCAAATTCGCAAATGTATCAGAATAGATATTTTCCAAATTTGCAACCTTGTACGAGATTCCGGAACTTTATGCTATTTGCAAAAATATAAAAATCCAAAAATCATATTTTTCAAATTGCATAAAAGTCCGGACCGCGTCCAAGGTTGCAAATTCGCAAATGTATCAGAATAGATATTTTCCAAATTTGCAACCTAGTTTCAAAACTTTGGAATTATTTCGAGACCATCTTGCCCGAAAAAATGACCACTAATTAGAAAAATTATAAATAAACATGATCCGATCAACGTAAAAGGTTGCAAATTTATACAACTGTTCGGTATATTTTTCTGAAGTATCTGTCAAGTTTGCAGAAT
Organism: Cynegetis impunctata; assembly: GCA_030704885.1. Classification (NCBI taxonomy): domain Eukaryota; kingdom Metazoa; phylum Arthropoda; class Insecta; order Coleoptera; family Coccinellidae; genus Cynegetis; species Cynegetis impunctata. The sequence continues at coordinate 86,133 of JARQZK010004480.1, read as the reverse complement.
TTTTGGAATTTTGTTTGGTCAGTTTATCAAAGAAAAACGTTAACTTTGAATGAAAAAAATGTTCCGTACCGTTAAATTGATTGAAAATTTGATACGCGATATGAAATATAGTTATTAACGTAACAAGGCCGATATGTAGCAAATAACGGATGAGGTTGGATATTGTAATCCGAGGCGCAGCCGAGGATTATAACTAACCGAATCCGTTATTTGCGTATCGGCCGTGTGTCGTTAGAAATTTTTCGTAATCCCGTTGAAAGATTATATTTTGATTCCGAAGAAAAAAAAACCCGTACCTCGCAATTCTAAAGAAAAATCCCAACGTCGTGCACTCTGTTGTCATGGAACAGTTTTATAAACAACGTCAGTTTTTTGTGTTCTCAAGTTCGCTTTAACGACGACCATGGATGAAATTGATGAAATTGAGGAACAAAATCAAATTCCTTTAGAAATATTGGGAGAATCATGTGCAGTGCAGCGAGTGTTGATTAAATGCCGAAAATAACTCAAGAACGATATCAAAAAGAATATGAAAATTTCGAAATGTGGCGTAAAAGCAAGAATGTAAAGGTGGTTAATGAAGATGTATTATTAGCCTATGCGAAATGAAAATCAGAGGTTTATTCTCCCAACTCGATGTGGACCAAGATTTCAATGTTATTGTAAGCAGAATGATGTTTTGAAATAAATATTTGAACAAGTGATTTCTTAACGGCCGCCGGCCGTTATAAAATTATAACGGCCTGCGGCCGTTAACACTGACTTTTCAATTGTCATCTGAATACCGTTAAATCAAAATAACAGTATGGGATTACGAAAAATCGAGATAAGAGTATGGGATTACGAAAATATATTCAATACTTCTCCAAGATTGTAGAACTTTTGGAATTTTTTTCACAAGCATAAGGCAAACTTCAATGTTATTGCAATTTGAACAATGTTCCGGATTTCGGAAAAGGTTGCAAAATTTCATAGTTTGTTTTTATCTCTTTCCTGACCCTGCATTAAAGTTTGAAAACTTTTGGAATTATTGTCAATTGATTATCTAAACTGGCTGGCCTATAAAATAAAACAAAAAGTATTCAATTTGATATAAACATAAATAAATTATACACCGTTCCTCTGACTGGTTCATAGCAAATAAGCTTAATCTTAACAACGATAAAACAAAAAATGTTATGTTCTCCCTGTGGCATAATAATAATCAGGATAATCATGAGTACGTGAAATTCCTTGGTATTACTCTTGACCCCAAGCTAACTTTTGAACAACATGTGGATAACATCTCCAAGAAAGCAGCTTCCGGAGTTTTTGTACTCAGAAACCTGGCAAAGATTGTTGATCCTAAAGTTTGCCTCACTGCTTACCACGCTCTTGTGCACTCTGTTTGTGCCTATGGCCTCTTGGCTTGGGGACACTCGTCTCATGTTGCAAGGGTGTTTGGTGTTCAGAGGAGGGCAGTCAGAGTCCTGGCCGGAATTGGTTACAGGGAGGAAGCAAGACCTGGCTTTGAGAAGTTCGAGATTCTTACTCTGCCTTCTCAATACATTCTTGAGTCTCTACATAGATAAGTTTGAGTCTTTTCACACGATACAAGGTCATGCACAGACCTGCGTATTGATTTTTTGAGACTGAAAAGATCATGGAATACCACATTGTACTATGCACCAGCTTTTTTTAATGAGATACCAGCTAGAATTAGGTAATCACCAATTAAACAATATAAGACTGTGATAGAAGCATATTTGCTAAAGAAAATATTCTACAATCTTAATGACTTTTTAAGCTGTGATGTTTCAGATTTTTACATAAAGTGAACAAGGAAAATTCTCTAATAATTTAAAAAAATTATCAAACAACTTTCCAAGGAAGCTGGTTATACGTATTCAGCAACGCAAAATCTGCATTCACAATCGGAGCGCGCTCTCGTGAGTATATCCAAAGGTTTTAAATCACTATGTTAGTGTGCCTTGGAATCATATACACCACTGTTGTAGAGTAGATATCTTCATATCAGGAGGTACGTGTTCAAGCGACGAATTTCTCCATTTTCAGTCTAAGCGGTGAATTGTTGTTTCCCAATATCTTTGGTAGAATGGCGCTCTGGAGTGTTATCCAGCCAGTGTTACTGACCACGATTTGTATTGGGGAACAATTAGAAATTTGTTAATTCACTCCGAGTCAAATAAGCTGCACTGATGAGATCTAATAAGATCGAAACAGCTGTATGCAGATTTTGAGTCGGGGTGACTTGACAATTTCTAAAATTCACCGTTCGATTGTGAATGCAGATTTTGCGTTACTGAATACGTATAACCAGCTTCCTTGGAAAGTTGTTTGATAATTTTTTAAATTATTAAAGAATTTTCCTTGTTCACTTTATGTGATGTATGAAATTGACCATGATCGACTAGTATGTTTTTCATGATTTGATTGTTTCAGATTTTTAATTGTTTTAATTTTATTGTATGTAATAACAGCTTTTAACTATTTTAATTTCATTGTATGTAGTATTAACGTCTTCGATTTCAGATAATTTCAATCAGTAAGTTTTTCCTTTTCTTTTTCATAAATGTTTTGTTAGCTGTTGATTTAGTGTTAGCCTTGGATTCAAAATATTTTTGGACGGATGTAAAAACTATTAATGTTTATCGTGAAATAAAGTCTTATAACTTTCGGATATATACCATGCATTTCCATTCTCTAGTCTAGGCTTCCTTTATGTACCACCAAAATCATGATATCGAGAATCAACAATTAAGAAATTTCAACGAATTAAATAATATTGTGATTATTGTAGACACCACATTGATTTATTCAGTTTTATCGCACTGAAATTGCTAATGAAATTGAAATTATTGATACGCAGATTGGCCGGTCAGCAACTATCTGTTTCTAAATATAATTCTTCTTATCTTAAGGTTTATTTTAAAAAATTAATTATGATTCAAAAATAGAAATCAGTTCGTTAATAACAAACTGATTTCTATCACACCAAAAAATTATTTCGTGTCAGGGTTTTCATATCTGACCTTGTTCCTCGAAATATGTTACTTATCGATATTTGTTCGATTAAGAAAACATCGATTGAATCAAACGCAAAATGTGCAAAAATGCGGTTCACATTATGCTTTCTGAAAGATGTTATATAATATTCCAGCTCTATCGCGAAACGCTCATCGACATGTATAGCCCGATCATACCTTACCATATGATATATTCTGCGATCACGAGGTAATTTTACACAGGATCAAGTTGAAATAGACCACCTCAAAAATTCCGATATTTCTAGGTTTTTACTTTATTTTTTGTTGAATTATGCCAAATGAGTCACGACGCCCCTGTGAACTGACCACGGCGCCCCGGTTCACAGTTTGGGCAACTATGATGAGCACAGTTTCGATGAATAAATGAACAGCTCCTTACTATTTCCTATATTGAAGAAAACGAGTAAGTAGAACTTCGTTATCAAGGTAGTACTTTAACCAATTTTTTTCACATATAACCTCAACTTCTTAACCCTTTCCGGCCCAAATTATTTTTTTGTGGAAAAAATATTATGTATGGTTTGATAATGGTTTATTAGAGATATACTCGAAGAAAATGAAACAAATTTCAAGATAAAAAAACACAAGGATTATCCTGCAGGATGTGGTCACTCCGCATAACCAGTAGGAACATATAACCAAACAATATAACCTATTTTGCGTAATATAACATGAAACAGTTTTTGTCATGTTTCAAACACAATTCTACTTTGCACGCTGAACATTTCTTACAAATCATACAAGTCATCTGAAGCAAGATTTTCTAAATATTCAGTTATTGGGTTCCCGACCCTCCCGGATTGCCCGGATGACTCCGGTAATAATGGTCAACCTCCCGACTTCCCGGGGTGGCTAATTTCCCCAGTTTTTTAAAATTATGCGCAACCGCGCTCTACTAATCAAACTTCGATTTTTAAAGGTTATGATTTTGTGGTAAAAAATATGTGGCAAATATTAGAAGCAGAGTAGGTATATATAAATTAAAAATAAATAAATGATTGACATTTTCTTCAACCCCCTCCCTTCTAAATTCCTTAAAAAAATTTCCTGGGTTGGTCCTTTCGAGAATTGGCAAGCCTATTCTGTAGGTAGGTACTCCAAACTTGCTTCCTCAGAACTAAAATAAGATAACACGATTACGTAAGTGCCCAGTGGTCACTTCAGGAGACCCCAACAAAATTAGTACTTTCGAAAAAAAGGAAACATTTACGTTCAATATATTCATGAAAATGCATAAGTAAGATATAAGTAAATAACTTTGGAGCCATTTTTCCACTATTCATAAATAAAAATAACAAATTCACACAGTTTCAGCAGATCCTCTAAGTAGTGTCCAACTATAGTAAACAAATGCACGTTATACGTGCTTCGACTTATTTCGGTCTGTCTTCGATGAACACGTCAAATTTTGCTATGTTAGACAACCCACAAAACACACTGGTATACTGAAATAGCCAACGAGCAGTTTTACTCATGACTAACAAACTGTGGTCTTCCTAGCTAACCAGTTGCCCTGAAAGGGTTAACTAAATTTGCAGTGGCTGTGGAGGGAAACAAAATCTCAAGAATTGCAAATGAACATGAAATCTCTGCATTGAATTAGTGGCGGAGAAAAAACAATCTGAAACGAAAAAATGGCATTTAACTAACATCAATCCAATCCGCGTACGAAATTTAAACTCTGTAACCCAAACTGTGAAGCTGTAAAAGTGTACAACCCTCAAAAACCACGATGAAATGAGGAATCTGCACATAAAAATAGCGTTGGTTAGAAAGAAATGTTTGCACGCCAAAAAGCTCAATTTGGATAAGCTGTGTAGGTTCTAAAAACCTCAAACACTACAAAAGATTAAAATTTTTACATAAAAATGAGGATGGTTGGGAAAAAAAGTTTATACCACCAAAAGGCACTTTCCTTATATCAATTCCATCATTCTCTGAGTTTCGGGAAGAGAAAATAGTCTTTCATCTGGATATTCCCTTCAAAGAATCTTCGAAGGCTGAATTTTAAGTATGGTACTAATTTATAATTAATTTCTACATCTTGTCATCATTTTGAAAATTTTTGCTTATGCACTATTGCTCGAAGTTTATAACAGAGTTGATTTCAGACAGTATTTTCCAAATTCCTATAGTTTCATTCTGCCTCCTGAACAACCCTAGTTAACAAGTTTCAGCTAATATGATCCGATAGAAATGTCAATAGGCACCGGAAGAAAACAAAACAAAAGTATCCAAATCTCAGACATCAAAAAAATCAAGAATTTCGTGGCCAAGGAGGTATAAAACGGATGTAAAAAAATTATTAAATGTGGCAGCAAAATCAGTTACATTTTCATTCTGAATTTCATGAATTGAAAGTTGCTGATATATATATATATATATATATATATATATATATATATATATATATATATATATATATATATATATATATATATATATATATATATAGGGTGATTCACGGTGGATGGCACATTAGACGTTTCTGGTGAACCATACAACAGATCACTTTGAAAATTCAATGGAGGGCATAGTCGGACATTCTCTACCCAACTAAAATATTTTCCGTAATGCGGTGTTGCCATTTCTATTAGAAAGTAGTACCTAGCAACTTTGATTTTTCGAATAGAACTACCTGCACATTATATTATTTTTGGAATCTCCAACAATTTCCCAACAACTTTTCATAATATTTCCCTATACCTATCTGTTACCGTTTTCGAAATAAAAATTATTTTCAATTTTTTTCGGCCGAAATCAAGACCTCTAAAAACTCTGATATCTTTGAGCTAAGAAATACAATGATATCAAAAGTTCGGTTTGAGTTTTTTGATGCTTGGGAGCTTGCTACACTCCAGCCTAATCTCCGTTATTTCAATACAGGGTGGTCAAAAAATACAGTTATTTCGTTAGCTTGAAAAAGTGGCTATAAGTTGGTTATTTCAAATGGAATACCCTGTACATTATTGAAAATTCGGAAAGCTCCTAGAATTTATTTTTTATCTATGTACATACATATACCTATCTAGTCAAGTTTCAGACTTATGAGCACTTATTTGTGAAAATGTTCCTTAAACATGTTATCCCCTTGGTATTTGCTAAGCACATGATGACTATTTGACAGTAACGTTGTGACAATCTACTAATAATATCGACACTTTCATCACTTCAGAAGTTGGAAATACCTTCAGAAACGATGGAAATAATTCATTCAAATGAAGTTCTTATGAATTTGTTCATTATTTTAGGACAGTGTGATAAAATTATCAGCAGGACATGTAGAAAGTTCAATAAAATGTATCCGAATCTACCGCCAATGAATCTCAAGAAATTTATACAAATTCAGAACAATTGAGTTTCTTAAGGTATTTCCAACAAGTGATGAAAGTGTCGATATTATTAGTAGATTGTCACAAGGTTACTGTCAAATAGTAATCATGACATGGTTAGCAAATACCAAGGGTATACCATGTTCAAGGAACATGTTCACAAATAAGTGCTCATAAGTCCGAAACTTGACTTGTTAGGTATAGGTATGATATACATAGATAAAAAGGAAATTCTAGCAGCTTTCCGAATTTTTAATAATATATAGGGCATTCTATTTGAAATAACCAACTTATAGTCACTTTTTCAAGCTAACGAAATAACTGTATTTTTTGACCATCCTGTATTGAAATAACCGAGATTAGGCTAAAGTGTAGGAAGCCCCGAAGTATCATCAAACTTCAACCGAAATTTCGATATCATAGTATTTCTTAGCTCAATGATATAAGAGATTTTAGAGGTCTTGATTTCCGACGAAAAAAAATGAAAATAATTTTTATTTCGAAAACGGTAATAGATAGGTATAGGGAAATATTATGAAAAGTTGTTGGGAAATTGTTGGAGATTCTGAAAATAATATAATATACAGGTAGTTCCATTTGAAAAATCAAAGTTGCTACTACTTTCTAATAGAAGTGGCAACACCGTATTAACGAAAATATTTTAGTTGGGTAGAAAATGTTTGACTATGCCCTCCATTGAATTTTCAATGTGATCCGTTGTATGGTTCTCCAGAAACGTCTAATGTGCCATCCACCGTGAATTACCCTGTATATATATATATACATATATATATATATATATATATATATATATATATATATATATATATATATATATATATATATATAATAATGGGTTCTTTTTGGATCAACAGGATGTGTTAAGTGAAACTACATTTATTCTTGGTCGACGTTTCGGTTCACGTCTGAACCTTCTTCAGGACTCTAAAATTATTAAGACAAAGCTATAATAAAAAACATTACTTACAATTCCAATTAAACAAACCTACCGAATAGTTGAGTTTGAAAAAATCTTTTGTTTTATTCCCTGGCATAGATTGAGCATGAACAAAAAGGGCAACTGCTATCATATAACAAGGATTGAATCTTGAGTGACAAATTCATTTGAGAGGGTACTTAAAATTCTTTCAATTCTCACTGTACAAAGGTAACACCATTCAAGATTACAATGTTATGCTAGCAGAATAAAACTTAGGTTAGAACACAGACACTCAATCTGAAATCACAGAGACATCACGGACAATTCTCTTTTTATTATACGATATTAAGAAGGAATAAATGTTGCTAATATTTTCTATGTCCTTTCTTGAGTTCATCACGTTATCTGATTGTTTGATGTACAATGATACCAAAATTCTGGAGTTCGAAAGAAATTTGAATAAGCGATCCTTCTTGGAAATGTTTCACATCAAACAATCAGATAACGTGATGAACTCAAGAAAGGACATAGAAAATATTAGCAACATTTATTCCTTCTTAATATCGTATAATAAAAAGAGAATTGTCCGTGATGTCTCTGTGATTTCAGATTGATTGTCTGTGTTCTAACCTAAGTTTTATTCTGCTAGCATAACATTGTAATCTTGAATGGTGTTACCTTTGTACAGTGAGAATTGAAAGAATTTTAAGTACCCTCTCAAATGAATTTGTCACTCAAGATTCAATCCTTGTTATATGATAGCAGTTGCCCTTTTGGTTCATGCTCAATCTATGCCAGGGAATAAAACAAAAGATTTTTTCAAACTCAACTATTCGGTAGGTTTGTTTAATTGGAATTGTAAGTAATGTTTTTTATTATAGCTTTGTCTTAATAATTTTAGAGTCCTGAAGAAGGTTCAGACGTGAACCGAAACGTCGACCAAGAATAAATGTAGTTTCACTTAACACATCCTGTTGATCCAAAAAGAACCCATTAACCTTATTTAATAAATATATATATATATATATATATATATATATATATATATATATATATATATATATATATATATATATATATATATATATATATATATATGATGAACAAAAACAAAAATAGAATTTACTACGTTTATTATAACAACAATATTCTGAAAATTATAAAACTGCGATTGCAATTTCTGTCAGTAGACCATCATCGGGCAGATTGAGTTAAGAACTGAATACATAATTATAGACGGGTGGGAAAGAATTATTCCAGGTACCTAAATAGACAAGAGGAACATATTTCAAGAAGGGCTAATCAAAAAATCATTATTGTTTGAATACACTAAATATAGGAGAATATATCAAGTCAATCTGTTCGTTCAACAAGATATCTTTAGCATTATGATTGAGTTTGAAAATTTCCAATGATTCTAAGTAAGTTAGTTTGTTCCCTTTCGATAATTTGTGCATAATTTGGAAGTTATCTATTTGTGGAAACGGGTGATGGTTTTCACGGCAATGATTTGAAAACGTTTAATCCGTTTTATTTTCCAAACAAATACAGCGTTTTGAAAAATAAAATGATTCAACGTTTTCAAATGATTGCCGTGATAACTACCACCCGATCAATTGTAATTTTCTCGACAATATTTGCATGCTGAAGAGAGATTTTTGGGAATTTTTGGTTTTATCATTCGATTCCTCTTTAAAGGCCTTAACACACGAGCGTCGATGTCTTAATAAATCAACGTGCATCCAAGAACGTGCAACCAATAACGTTAATGTGGAAGCAGAAAACGCAAGTTTTTGATTGCACAACTCGGATGAATTCCGCGTTGATGTTTGCAGGAATCGCTTGAATTTTCGGATGCACATTCCAACGAATGCATTCAAGTCTCTACGTGTGGATGCAAATTACCGAGGAGTGTGCGTTTTTAAAGCAGTAGCGGCGGTTAAGTTTATGAAATGATTTGTTACTATAGTAGGCATTTAAAATAATAAGCTAAATATTTCATGAATATAATATTTACTAAAAATGTTTGCAGATAGTTTCATCATTATGTCTGACTGCAGAACAATGTCCCGGGAATTTCTACGGGAACTTTTGGAACTGTACAGGGACCTGCCCTACTTGTGGCAGACAAAATCAAAGCACTATTTAGACCGAAATAAAAATGATTAAGCATACAAAATATTGATAGAGAAGCTGCAAATCATTCAACCAAATGCTTCAAAAAGTACAGTTGTAGCTAAAATCAATAGTCTTCGTGGTAGGTTTCAGAGATAAAATGAAAAAGTTTTTATCTCGAAGAGAAGTGGTAGGGTGAGGCTTTCGGAGATATTAAAGGAGTGAATTTCAAATCTTAGTAATTTCTTGCTGTAATTTCTGCAGTTATTGCCAATCTCATCATTGTGTCTTGACATTTTATCAATGGAATAACCATGCCCAATAGTTACGAATAGGTTTCTTCGTCCATCCTTACGTAATTGTACGAGAGTCCTCTAGTTCAAACCTCCATTTTTCTAACAGGTGAATGTGTGATAAATTTTATCGCTTTAGAAACCAATAATTGAGGAGCAGACTTGCAAATTGCGTTTTGTCCATATTTTCTATATTTGAGGTAAAGGTGGCGCTGCATTCTTTGGGTTAAGCTCTACCTTTTTTATAAGCATATGGACCGTCAAAGTGCAGTGAATCCCTGTGTAATTAAATAGAATAAACTACCTAGACAAACGAACTGAATTAAGTCCAATCGTACTGTTCATTCAAAATGCATTTTGTCCAAAAACATTGAACAAATTGCATTTTGTTAGGATTTTTATTCATGGATGGAGCATCAGGCAGGCAGGGGAGCCACAGAAATAGCTTCGGCTCTGATAAATTTTTTAGAAAAGACTAATTTTTCCCCAAATACAGAAATTCATCGCCTTTTTGCCGATGGATGCAGGGGGCAAAATAAAAATAGTTTCATTGTGCACATGCTTATGTTGTGGCTTAATAACTTAGCTCCAAAAACGATTAAAAAATAGTGGTAACATTTCCGGTGCGTGGCCATTCCTATCTTCCTGCGGATAGAATTTTCGGGATGGTTGAAAAGATTTTAAGACGCCACGCAGTTATAAAGACTCCTGAAAAATATTGGGAACTTTGCTCGAAAGTGGGAGAAATTAGAAAACTTGGAACTGACTGGTCATTCATTGGTGAATATTAAAAAGATTGGTCAGATTGGTTTAAAAAAGTCGTAGGAATTAGTTCAAGTAAACAAATCATCCTTAAAAGAGGTAAGTCTTCAGGAGTTGTGATTGAATCTGAAATTTTGTATCGATCCGATGATCCCACAAAAAAGTTTCAAACTCTTCTAAAGCCTCGTAAACGTCTGGATCAAATTGCACTTTCCGAAATACCACTAGGACAAGCAATAAAACAAAAAAACTTGATAGCTTGAAAAAATTACTCATTGAGTTATCTGGAGACGAATGGTACAACACAGACCCGGAGTTAAAATGGCTGACTGAAGTATTTGCAGAAAAAATTGTGGCAAACAATCATGAGTTAGATTCTAATAAAGAGGAAGAGATGGATACAGAATCATGTGAGTGCGTGGATACTGATGACAACGTCTTCGTGTAAAAAGTTTTTTTTTAACATGAAATAATTTTTAAGTTTTGTTCTTGGTATTGACATACATATTTTGTTTCAAAATAATATTTTAATAGTAAAATTTTATAAAAATACCATAGTTTTCATAGGTACGTTGGTGTTCGTGTATTCGAGTTCTGAAATTTCTAATTGTACGTCCTAAATAGAATTTTTCACAATCGTTACAGTTGAGTCTATAAACACCAGTACGTTCATCTCTATGAATTTTTGATTTGTTGTTTTTAATCCATTTTCCAATTATTGTTGGTTTTATATGAAACTTTGAAATTTTTATGAAATGTTTATGAAGAAACAATTTCTGGTTTTCGGAAGGTTTGCCCAAGTATGTTAAACTGTTAAATACTGTACTTTTCTCGGATATAACTGGGTAAACTTCTGAAATCTTCAATAATTCTGAATGAATAGCTCATTGTTATTTAGTTTCTCTAGGAACCCCTCTGTTATGTTCATTTTTTCGTATAAATAGATTGTTTTGTAATACCATAATTTAGTACGAAATGAAGTTAATGTTATGAAGAAACGAGTTTACTTAATAGATTTTTATTTCAACCTGTGAAAAGTTTTTTATTTCTTTATAAACTTATGCAATTTTATGTTGGAAAGAATGAAATGAAGTATTATGTATTGTAGTATCTGTATGGGACGGTTTATGAAAAATTGAAAAATCATGTATATTGTTAGATTTAGTTATAGTGAGATCTAGAAAATTAATCAAGTTATTCTGTTTCATCTCCGTTGTGAATTCGATATTTGATGAAAATCATCAATTGTCTATCGGTTTCCATACAACATATCTACTAATATATCATCTACGTATCTAAACCAATAAATAAATGTCTTACTGAAAGGGTGAGAGTTATGCAGGTATGATACCTACGTGTATAATGGAGTATTTCTCGAAATTAAGATGTCATTCTCGAATACCATTTCAGAAATCTCGATTGTCCGCAATTTTTATGTTTTGTGCAGTTCTAAATAACGTTTATTCATACATAGTTCAAAATTTCCGCAAAGAATGGTTAAGTCGTGCGATCATGTGCGTATTAAACACTGACTACGTTTGATATATGTTTTGAAACGGCATTGTCAATAACCTTTCGATCTTTGATTGATTGTAAACAGTTATCGTCTTGCGTCGAGACACTCTTCAATCGCGTCCATTTTATGCCAGACTGTAATTAAAGTAGACAATCAGCTATTGTATTCCGTTTCCATTTCAACGATTAGTTCATCTCAAAGTCCTATGTTCCCTGTTGATCAAAGATCAGCTTCATTTTTCGATTCAATTGAATGAAATATGTGAAACAGTTTAACATATCGAATATTTTGATAAAATGTTCTCTTTTAATCATGTGAATGGAGAGTTTGGCCTCTAAGCGGACTTGGCATTTGTGTATATTTATGAAGTAACTATGTAGATTATCATTTTGAACATTTATAAACTACCATGTAAGTATGGAATCAGTTGCCTCCTCATCGAGTGTCGGTATTTTGGAACATGCTATATTCATTATTAATAACTGAGATTGAATTCTCGCACATCACTTGGTGAAACATCATAAAGAATAAAGTATAAACTTTAAAATAAAAACACTTGGCTTATGTTTCACAATATAAAAAATATTTAGATACTGTATTTAGCAGTAACGAAAAGTCGACATGGACCGGTACAGATAGGCAGTTAGATAATTTCCTTAAATATATAAATACTTTCTACAACTCGATTCAATTTACAAAAGAAGTAGAAAACGAAAACGGTACTTTGAATTTCTTAGACGTTCAGATCGCTAGGAATTTGAATTCTCTCACTTTCAACATTTATAGAAAACCAACCTTCACAGATACTTTAATTCACAGCGACAGTAACCAACACATTAAAATAAAACTCAGTGCTTTTCATTCGTTCAAACATAGGTTGTTCACGATTCCACTATCGGAAACAAATTTTCAAACTGAAGTTAATACAATTAAATTATTAGCCATCAATAACGGTTACAATGAAAGTCTTATCGACAAGCTCATTGGAAAAAAACGAATAAAGTATCTGTTGCATTCAATATACCCCACGCAAACTATTAATGAAAAACAAAAATACTTCCCAATAAATTATGTGCCTAATTTGAGTAGCAAAATTTGTAACAGACTATCGAAAAATAACGTTAAAACAATTTGTACAAATAAAAGAAACTTGAAGTCATTCTTGGTCAATAAGAAAGAAAAATCGAACATCGGAGAAAACAGTGGTGTTTACAAAATATTTCGTGACGAATGTCCTGCTTTCTATATTGGACAGACAGGAAGGAATATAAATATTCGTGTTGAAGAACATGAAGAGTCAATTTTACAAAACAAAAATACCACTGGCTTCTCTGAACATTGTATAAAATTCAATCACTTCCTGGATTTCAACAAAACCAAATTGTTACATTCAGGTAATAAAGGAAAACGCCTTGACCTTCTTGAAATTCTCGAAATAAGTTCCGCCCATAACAGTCATTTACCCCTTTGTAAACGAACAAATTGATTTATAGGTATCACCTTTGCTTTTGTCTGTTTTATAAATTAGGATGTAATACTCTCCTGTATAGTCAGTCTTGATAATGAATTCATAACTCGAAACATGTCGACTTTTCGTTACCGCTAAATACAGTATCTAAATATTTTTTATATTGTGAAACATAAGCCAAGTGTTTTTATTTTAAAGTTTATACTTTATTATTCATTGTTAACATATATTCAACAAAACTGATCTTGAAATTTTTTGTTTTATTAAACGATTATATAGAATAATTAATCTGTACCCCTGATATAAATAGGTAAAAGTATGACTAACAGAGAGAAATATTGAAGAAACTAAAATTTGTTTATTTACAACATTTATTATTTTTATATTAACTTCAATAATATGAAACTGATTAATAATTGATGTGATGGATGAGCCTTAAAACCGTTGCGTATTTTCTCAGAGCGTGGAATGAAAAAAAGGCAAATGAAGGGCCTCTCCATCGACAGGCCCTTCATTTGCCTTCTCACTTTGATTTTCATTATGAACTTGCTTTTCATTACAACGACCGCCAAAAATCCAGTGTTTCACAGATACGTCGTCGAAAATTTGATAAAATTCTAATGAGTTTTATCACTTCAACGGAGGAGTATATTCATCTTTCAGTAAAATCAAAAATTCTGTCAATCCCACGCAGTGAAATTTGGCTTTCAAACTTTTGTTTCAAGATAACTCGATAAGAGTCTCTTCTTCAGCATCAGATGTGAATTCCGATGGAGCACTAGTGTTGTATGGATCTTGAATCCGTGCAAATCTATCGAAATTTTCATTAATTTTTCGATTCAATTGAATGAAAAGATGTGAAACAGTTTAATACATCGAATCTTGATAAAATGTTCTCTTTCAATCATGCAAATGGAGAGTTCGACCTCTAAACGGACTTGGCATTTGTACATATTTATGAAGTAACTATGTAAATTATCATTTTGAACATTTATAAAGTACCATGTAAGTATGGAATCAGTTCCCTCCTCTTCGAGTGTCGGTATTTTGGAACATGTAAGATTAATTGGGAACATATATTCAACACAACGGATCTTGAAATTTTCATATGTATTAAAGGATCATATAGATAGAATGTTGAACACAAAAATTCACTCACATACAAATATTGTACAAATTGTATATCCATTCCGAAATTCATAACTTTTTTCTTACTGGAAAATCAAAAATGAATCCCAAGCGGCAAACAAAATAGGAAAAGTGTGAGGTTAAGGTGCTGTAGCTGAAAGAACTGCTAGGAAGTGGTTAACTAGATTCAAATCTGGTTATTCAAGCGCTTTCGAATATAACAGAGAAACATAGTTAGTTTGCCATTAGCATCTGAAGAAGGTGAAGTTCCACCGAAACGTGCGTCATGCGTTTGTAACGTGATTTCCCCTTATGAAACAATAAAATTGAATTTTGGATATTTTACAAAAATTAAATGCTCCGACTAGTTCAAATGTTTAGGGAAATTCGGTTACACTTTACCTGATTTATTCATATGAGACAATGAAACGGAGTAGCTTTACTAAAATCTCTATTAAAGTTATTTGAAAAATTTGTTTCAAAGATCACAAACGAAATATAAAAGAATGGAATAAGTTAACGAATAAAGTTAATTTTTATTTTATTCTTGTCGGTATACTGATCTGTATGTATTCAGCCTCCTGACGTTTTTGGATTCAGACTCTTGACGTTTTCCAGTTCCTGACGTTTTTGGAAACTCAGACTCTGGGCTTTTTCAAATTCTTCGAAAATCCTGATGTTTTTGGAAACTCAGACTCTGGACATTTTTAGAATTCAGACTCCTTTTTGGATTCCTGACGTTTTCGAAATTAGGGCTCCTGCCGTTTTTGGAAACTCAGATTCCAGCAGTTTTTTGAAATTCAGACTCCTGCAGTTTTTTGAAATTCAGACTCCTGCAGTTTTTTGAAATTCAGACTCCTGCAGTTTTTGAAATTTAGACTCCTGCAGTTTTGCGCTTTCTAGAGCAAAGATATTTAGCAAAAATTTATCAACTTCGGGATAACTATAAGGAGAGAGTTTATTATAATTCTTACGACGTGTTATGTCGAATTCTCTAGTTCAAAAGAAAGATGGTTTAGTTAGCGTTATCGGCTTTGACAATTTATCCCTCCTACTATTTGAAGTGACGCTAGAAATCATAGAATCTTCTTTACTGACTGATCTCGGATAGAATTTGGTTTAGCCAGTGGACGGTATTTCATAACGTTACACGTTATTTCTTTGAATAAATGTGTAAATTGTTATTATCAACAATTGTGTTAATACAAAAAAATATCTTGAATTTGTCGAAACTAAAACTGCTATTGAATAAAAACTTCCAGAAATAGTTTTAAATAACGTTTCAATTTTCCATCAAAATTGACAGGAACTATCCTGATAACTCAATATACTCATTCTGAAACTATTGAAAATGAGGATGAGATTGTTCCTGTTTCATAACATTAACCTATGGTTAATTTCCCAAATATAATTGCGTAACTGTATCTCAACAAACATCAACAAAAAAACATTCGGTCGACAGATTTTGTATGTGAAAAAGTTTTTTTCACCTTGAAACACATCCGCAATAACACGGTTTTTCATCAAGGTTCAGTATTTTAGTTTGACTAATAACAGAGCAACTTTCGAAGAAATACAATATCATATCCGATTTCCTAAATAATTCACTCGAACAATATGAAAGAATTCATTTATATAGAAATTACATGACATTAAATTTCAATTTCAGCTTGTTTAAATAATTGCAAAGTAATATCATTCGATGTAGATTAGCAAAGTAAATGTATTTTGAATGATATGATAATATTATTGTTGAATATATATATATATATATATTAATAGGGAAGCTGGAGATGCTAAATGGGGATTTACTCGAGCGTCGTGAGGACCTTTTGGATTGTGAAGATTACATGCTAAAACGAAAAAAAGGTTATATCACTGGGCGGTAAACGTGTACAGATTGTCAAAAATGTATGAAAAAATCGTTAAATAGAAATACCGAGCGCGTCAGATATTAATAGTTTACACACCACACATGTCTCTGATAACGGAGGTAGGTTAATCTGCCGGTTCGTATGGTGGGGGTAACCATACGATGGGGTTGAAAATTGAGAAAAAAAAATTTATTCGAGCACGTCAGATATTGAGAAGGGATGTTGAGTAAACCCTAAAGGAGCTCCTATTCAAAAGACTGACGATTTGTCGGGACCAAAACTCATGGCCGATATTCGAGAATGCAAAAAAGTCATGACATTTCCTTCAAAATTGAAAAAAAATGACATTTGCTTCAAAATTTAAAAAAAATCAATCATGCTCGACAATGTCCAGGTGACGTTTTCTTTTTGCAACTTTGTGAGTCTCCCATTTTCTCATGCCACGCAAATCGTCAGATTAGTGATATGCATACTCTTCTGCATGTAAATAACTCACCTTCCCTTAATCTGACGCGCTCGAGTTTTTCGAATGATCGATTTTTTTTTATACTCTGATCGGCTGCCTTAGACGATCGCCTCCATCAGAGGTTCATGTATGGTCGGGGTACTCAACAGGATGCAATTCCTCCCATATGTTAATCTGCCACAAATAACAAATATGTTAAACACACCAGAGTCTATAGATGAAAGAATATAAGTACCTATTCCATACGTCACATACCTAACCCCGAAAATAACTGACATTTTAAAACCGTTCAGTATACAGATAGCGCATCAACCGCAGAATCAGATAAAACAACTCAACACCACTTTAAGCAAAAGTCCAACAGAAAAGAAATCCCACGTACTATACAGCGTTCCCTGCAAAGATTGCAATAAAGTGTATATCGCACTGAACTGCACTGAACAAACACAAACAATCAGAAAGATATGATTTCGATTACGATGAAACACACATACTAACGGTAGAAAAAAACTTAAAATCACGCGAAATCCTAGAAATGATTTTCATACAAAAGAACCAAAACAACACAGTAAGCAACATAATATATATAAAGGGCCTAAGTATGCCCCATTATTGTAATACATAAGCTCTATACGCATGAACGATTATACATCGGGTAAACGGAAATTCGATAGTCAAGTAGACAATAACGAAGGTGACAACTACCGGCGAACATTCTGGTGAGATACAATCTATTTTATTTTTGTGTATGTGTGTATATGTTTTATATCTAAGCATCTGACTTGTATTTTATCCCAATTTTAGCTGATGAAGATGGAAACTCCATTGAAACGTCCTGGTAATTTTTAATTTTGATATGTAATGTTTTGAAATAAACCTGTTATACCAATAATTGATATCTTTAGGAATATATATATATATATATATATTAGGCCAAGCTACAGAGATTTTTTCATGTAAAAAGTGTAAGAAGAAAACCAGCTCCGCCATTGTGTGTAAAATGATTCCATATGATATAGTGATATGTTTTTCACTCGACTTTATTATTTATGTCTTTGTTATTAACAATTTTATGCAAAAAATCGCGTTTATTTTAGTTTTTTGCTTATAAAATTGAAACTATCAAAGTAATCGTGATGATTTCAATAGACTTATTGTAGAAAATGAAAAGACGAAAAAAATGAGAGGTCGGACGACTCGATCAGTCTCTTAGTCTAAGGGAAAATTGGAAAAAACCGTCCAAAATGCAGTTCATAACTCGGTTATTTTTTGAGTTGTAGCGTAGATCCTCCGGCCAGTATTAGCTATTGATATAAACTTCATTTTTGCGAAGATCAGGAACTGTCCGATGCATAGTTTTTGATCTGTGGCCATTTGATTATGTTACTATGCAATTTTCCAGCAGACCTGGATGCGACAGGTATGGTCCGATTTCAATTTGCAAAAAAGATTTTGAAAGTAGAATTCTCATAGTTCAAAACGTTCATCTTGGTTTTACACGAAAACGCTGAGAAATATGTTAAAAATAAAGCTGAACATGACGAAAAACGGCCTAGCGCGTGAGAGTAGTTGAAGAGTGGGGGTTTACAATTATTATCTGACGTTTAGAAATTACTGTCACGTTCAAAATGCCGACGCATTCGAATGTCATACTTCTCCTTGCCTGCTGCTCTACCCCCACTCTTCAAGTACTCTTACGCGCTCGGCCGTTTTTCGTCATGTTCAGCTTTATTTTTAACATATTTCTCAGCGTTTTTGTGTAAAACCAAGATAAACGTTTTGAACTATGAGAATTCTACTTTCAAAATCTTTTTTGCAAATTGAAATCGGACCATACCTGTCGCATCCAGGTCTGCTGGAAAATTGCATAGTAACATAATCCAATGGCCACAGATCAAAAACTATGCATCGGACAGTTCCTGATCTTCGCAAAAATGAAGTTCATATCAATAGCTAATACTGGCCGGAGGATCTACGCTACAAATCAAAAAATAACCGAGTTATGAACTTTTGAAAAAACTGCATTTTGGCCGTTTTTTTCCGATTTCCTCTCAAACTAAGGGTCTGATCGAGCCGTCCGACCTCTCATTTTTTTCGTCTTTTCATTTTCTACAATAAGTCTTTTGACATCATCACGATTACTCTGATAGTTTCAATTTTATAAGCAAAAAACTTAAAAAAACGCGATTTTTTGCATAAAATTGTTAATAACAAAGACATAAATAATAAAGTCGAGTGAAAAACATATCACTATATCATGTGGAACTATTTTACACACAATGGCGGAGCTGGTTTTCTTCTAACACTTTTTGCACAAAATGCTCACTCTAAATCTCTGTAGCTTGGCCTATATATATATATATATATATATATATTATTTATTCGAATTGTTATTGTCTGTGAACTATTTCTAATCTCTTGATAATTATTAGCAATAACAGGCTTGTTGAATCTTAAAAAACTCGATTTTATTAAAAAGTTGACGTTTCGCCACGACATTCGTGGTTTTATTAAAACTTTTGAAAAATTGAAATTTCTTTGATATTTATTGATTTGAAAAAATTTGAATAGTTAAAAAAGGCTACTATGTTTCATCGAAAAAAAATTTCGGCTGTGGCCGTTCTCTGTTATTTATTACGTGCTATTCAGTCCAATATTAACATTCAAATCTGTTATTATTAGACATTCGTGGCTTTATCAAAACTTTTGATAAAGCCACGAATGTCGTGGCGAAACGTCAACTTTTTAATAAAATCGAGTTTTTAAAGATTCAACAAGCCTGTTATTGCAGTATATAATTATCAAGAGATTATATATATATATATATATATATATATATATATATATATATATATATATATATATATATATATATATATATATATATGTTTATATTTATTTATATATATATATATATTGGAAAGAAAAATAAATAATCGTTGGCTTTCAAATCCTGATTTTAATGAAGTATCGAACAGAGAACGATTGACTGGAAGTTTGTTTAGGATTTATTTCTGTTTAAGTTAATCCCTAGCAAGAACTATTGCTTATAGAACGAAGGTACGTCGTAGTAGCGCAATGTCAACTTCTATAAAGTTTTTTTTTGCGAAACTGAGAATGGCAGACATCGTTAACTCTTTATTATTGAACAACGGTTCAGATAGTAAAATACAAAGGTTGTTAGTATTTTAAGTTATATAAAAAGGAAGAAATAAAATACGAATCACAAATAACCGCTAATTGAATGACATGAATGATGAATCACTAATATTTCTGAACGGAAAATATTCTCTTAACTTCCAAATTTAGATCCTATCACAATTTCATTAAAAATTTGGTGACTACAGATTTATATTCAATGTGTGATGTCTTAGTTACTAACATACTAGTAATGTTATAAATAAAATTACACTCGTATTGCTTTATATATATATAATAATACTTCATAAATTACAAAGGTATGTTTTTGATAAGTCATTTATTATAAGAAATTTATCGAAAAATATTAGGTACACGATTATTATAGTAGAAAATATTTTGATATTTTAAGAAATTCGTAATTGGCTTATTACAAAAAAACACCTGCAGCATAGTTCCGTCCCGGAATTCCTATTTTCCTATCATTTTTGTGATCGTTCCATACATATTCTTAACCTGCTATGTCACTTTGGTGAGGCTCTGAAAGTGAGCAAAACTTCTATAAAAAACCCATGAAAAACCATAAAATCCCTTCATCATATGACTGTGGTTGAATTAAACTCCCCTACCAAATTTGAACCCTCTAATACAATCTGCAGAAGCTGTGGAAACACCTCAAGAACTACGATAAAACAATAAACATACCTGTTATACAAAAATTTGCAACCCAATAATTTTGGCTGATTGGCCTCTTCTCCAATCGCTTCCCTAAAGGCCTGAGAATACACAAATTTCGACTGAATTACCCATATTTTGATAGTTTTGTTCTTATTCAACAACAATCCTAGAGACTAAATATTGTACTGCTGCAGATTCCAAAATGTAGTAGAATTTTATTCTGTAACTGAATTTCACAATATGCCGTGACCCTTGAGTTCCACATTTGGTAGCAACATATCTTAAAGTTTTCTTGTAATATACAAAATTTTGTATCTGTTTAATTTAATTCAATTGACAAATATGTTGATTCTTAACATATGTTTATATGTAATTGACTCATAAATGTTTTTCTGTTTTTTTCTTTTATTTTAATAAGTCCTCGTTTTGTTCAACTATTGAAAGTGTGTTTTGTTTGGTTAGTTATTATTGTTAAATTTTATTTTTAATTCTTAATATGTGTTTTGTCTACAAAATTTTGTAATTTTGTATATGAGAATAAATCTATTTCTCTCTCTCTATAGATATATAATTATGATGAACAAAACTAAATTTGAATTTACTACGTTAAATTATCACGTAGTAACGACGGATTCCATCAACAAGATATATAATTATATATATATATATATATATATATATATATATATATATATATATATATATATATATATATATATATATATATATATATATATATATATATATATATATATATTCTTAAATTAAATTTTTATATGTGAATTTTTAATCCTGTAAATCAAATTGAAAGAACTTAAATTTGAAAGCCTTTAAACTCACGAAAAACCATTAAATCCAACCAATATACGTAAACATTTTCAACTCTGTTACTCACTTTGGAGTGGATTTGGAGGTGCAAAAATTCCTAGAAGACTCAATTTTGAGTACCTACGTTTTTCATAATTAATTCTTGAACACAAACAGGATGAGCTCAACTAATCAAAAACAACGATGTCCATTCCAGAAGTTATTTAATTCGAAAATGGTTACATTTTATTGCATTTAATAGTATGGGTATAATTAACTATTGAACAACAAATTTGTTAATAGAACGTTCCTTGAGAATATTTATTCTTCCAATTAGAATATTCCAAGAGGTCCCTGGAATGAATTAAGTTAATCACTAAACTATTGTAATTTCTCATCGTGTAGGCTCATGATTCATAGAAACACACGAAAATTCCCCAATACTGTAAACAAGGATGTGGGGAGTTTTATGTTCTCAGAATGGAAGATTTTTGTTAGTTATACTTCATTATATTATTATGTTTAGATATTCGTTGAAAAATATGTGGGAATAATGGGACCAAATTCATGAATGTGACAGGAAAATTAAGAGGAACGCTCTATTATATTTACTCAATCAACTATAACAAAATTTTATTCGTTACAGCATTAAGTTGTTATACATAGTTGGCTTATATTTGTAACACTTTCTCAGAAAGTTTCTTACATGTCTTCTCTATTTCGAAAGTCAGCAAAGCGTATGAGTATGTCCTCAATCCATTGTAAGCCTCCGGGATCACAGTTTTTGAGGTTTTTTGATATCTCATATATATGTAGATATATATATATATATATATATATATATATATATATATATAATATATATATATATATATATATATATATATATATACATATTTATATATATATATATATATATATATATATATATATATTTATATACATATATATATATATATATATATATATATATATATTTAGTCTTGGTTTTTCTTTGACCTATTATATATTTTTTTCGAAATATGTTCTTCTTCTTGGTGTTAAGTCACATTAAATGATGCATTTTAATTGTCGTGCAAATGATTGTTTATTGACGTTTCGACCATTTTATGGCCTTTTTAATATTTTTTTGGATTTCCAACGATTCAAGAAATTCCCTTTTTTTGGTGTTTGGCTCAGTTTTTAATATTTTCGGTTCATTGGAACGAATAATATATAATATATTAAAAGAATAATATGTAATATATTAAACGAATAATATATAATATATTAAACGAATAATATATAATAACGAAAAACCTCTCATTCAATTTCAATGAAACGAAAATATTAAAAACTGAGCCAAACATCAAAAAAAGGGAATTTCTTGAATCGTTGGAAATCCAAAAAGATATAAAATGTGCAATTAATGACAAGAAAGATGTAAATAATACAACCAAACTGTATGCTCCTCTGCTATACGTTCAGAAATAACTGACCTAGCAACGCCGTTGACTGTGATAAATATGTGTAGTAAAAATGTTTTATTCTCTATGTTTCATTTTAATTTGTTGATTATCTACGTTAAAGGTAAGAATATATTTTAGATGACTTTTAAAATTAATGTAATATACGTCCTTTAGTTTATAGATTTTGAAATGTGATAATTTTAATGAATTTCTTACAATATGCCCCAAAAATCATTTTAATCGGTTGTATATATATATATATATATATATATATATATATATATATATATATATATATATATATATATATATATATATATATATATATATATATATATATATATTTAAATATATACATTGCTCGTGGCAATAAATAGACGTGGCAGCTTATTATCAACAATTCATCCAAATTTCAGGCCAATAGGGCCTTTCGGAGGTTGTATATGTAGCTAAAAATTGAGTTGCAGGGTTGTCAGGTTTCACGTGGATGAGGTTGATGTAAGGTACCTTGTAACGTTATTAGCTTATTCTTACCGTGGCCAGTTGCATGTTGAGATTTGCTTTTCTTTTTTTGAGATTCTGTAGATTGAATAAGATAGCTGGTAGTTGATATTTGGTGCGGAGATTTGTAAGAAGTTATAAAATTACTTTTTGGGAATCTTGTCTCTATTCCCTAACCGTCGCACTTTTAATATATTCGTATTTTTTCAAGGTTTCGCTAACCTCCACAACCCATAGAAATTGTCTTATGGATTTAGGAATTTGTATGTAAAGAAAAAATAAAATAAGGGAAGAATACGTCCTAATTGATTGAGCACTGTAGTTTACGCGGATTGCATGTAGAACAAACCTTTTAGGAATTCTCCAGCTAGTTAAATTACCTATTTGAAATTCTTTAATTGCAGTAATTGCCAAAAAAACTCATGTTCCGCGCTCATCAAAATGTGATTGTTCATACCCTCTAGCTATTCATCACTCGATTAGCGAATCGAATGCAAAAAACCACCTTATTTTCATGTTCGTTGATGATAGCATCTTTCGATTTAGACTCAAGTCGAAAAAAACAAACGGACAAGTTTTTTCTGTTATTGTTTTTTTCTGTTTGATTAAGACCTCGAAATGAAGCTAATATAGGAGCTCCGGTGGCGGAGAGGCTATAGGTAGCGCTATGCCGTCTTCGTTGACGGAGTTGGTGGGTTCGATTCCCACCGTGTTCCTGGGTGTTTGTATCCGTCCGGATTTAAGTTGTTCCCCTCATTATAGTAAATTGATGGCTAAATGTTCAAGTTAACGAAGCCAAAATTGTACGGAGGTCGAAGCTAATATTTATTTCATTGTTCTTTCAGAACAATTTTTATTTACACATGAAATTATAAATAAATGAAAGTTTGAGATTGTAAAGAAGGATATTTACGATTTATTTGGGAAATGTTCAGACAGGAAGGGGTGACTTTATTTGCTGTATTAGAAAACAATTCATTCAAAAGTTCCGTAGTTTAAAAAACTAAGTATATCTCATGTAAACATGTATAACAGTAACATTTTAATATTATTAATTAAACTGATACTCCATTTTAAGCTCCATAGAATGTTGCATAAACTTTTTGGGTATTGATAGAAAACTTAAACAATGAAACCAATTCCTGAACAGTATTTTAGTTACATTATCGAATATTGCATCGTATCGAAAGTCAGGTGGGTGGGGGGGGGAGTGGTTTTTTAATCTATTTTAGACTGATTTTCGAGATCATCAGCTGAACTTTTGTATGCGGGATTTTTTTTGAGTTATATAACGTATACAAAAAATTTTGGGTAAATTCAGTAACTATTTTGGCATTTCCACACTTTGGAGAAGAGAGCGGCGGGGAGGTGCATGAGCAACGAAATATTGTTCTTTCAGAAACTTGTGGTTCAAAAAAAAATCGATTGAATTTACGCTGGGTTGATTTCTTCACGAAATCGAAAGACAGAAATCCCTATCCTGAATTAAAAAAAATTTGTCACGTTTGTTATTTCCATTCCTGTGGCCAATGAAGCAAGGAAAGAAACGAAATGAATATTTCTTTAGTGAAAGCAGAGTTACAAATACTAAAAAACTCAATTTTTCATATTCAAACTTTTATGATTTTGAGGTGAAAAACCGTCAAATATTAGATGATGCTCGAAGAAAAGAGAAGATGTAAATTTAAAAATGAATAAAGTATTGATAAATCTGAAAGGAAATATTTCCTTAGTATCCATGTATAGAGTAAAGGAACAAGCTAAATTTCATAAATAAGGGGTTTGAATAAATTGTTCTGATAATTTCCGAGAAATGGAAGGAATTGGAAAGCCCACGACAGTCATTGCTGTCTTCTTCAGGGTCTAAAAACAAAAAACTATGTAACAAGCACAACCTTCAGATTTCTAACAACTTACAACTAGTGATCAGTCATAAAACCAACCAACATATAAAACATTTTTTGTTTTTTATTTTTAGACCCTGAAGAAGATAGCAATGACTGTCGAAATATATTGGTATAGCTAAAAAAATTCTACGTTTGATGCCCTTGCTGAGTTCCCATTAACATTTATTAAACTTATTAAATTATTCGGCAATTAATACTTTTTCAATTATACACACACACATATATATATATATATATATATATATATATATATATATATATATATATATATATATATATATATATATATATATGTGTGAAAAACTTGGTTCACGGAATGAACCGCGTAAAAGATTTGAGAAATCTCGACGTTTCGGCTCCTTTTGCGAAGCCATCTTCAGGAGAATTAGAAGGGAAATAATTCAGATACGTGGCCTCAATCTGCCTACTCCACGAATCGAATTAGGAGGAATCGGAAACAATACGATTGCGTGGTCTCAACCTGCCTACTCCATTAACCGTATTGCTTCCTGTCAACTCTGAAGTCTCAACCTGCCTACTCTTCAGAGTCAACTTCTTCTATCAACAACATATATTTTTTCATATCCATTTTCATAATTTAAACAATATATTTTTTAAACTGGATACGTTATAAAAACCTACTCTTCTAATGCAGCTCGTTGTGATAGAGTTTTTAAATTTATTAAATGAGAAATATCTCAGTTCACTTAAGAACACAACCCTGTTGAAAAAGAATGCATCAAACTGAAGATATTCAGCAGCGGTTCAAAGTTGTTTGTTATAAATCTTTCCACTGAACTCGAGTACAGAGATCGTCGATAGCCACCTCTAAACCGCCTTTAATTCCAAGATTGTTAAGTTCGATACCAAGAAAGGAACAGGTCTAGTGTAATCTTTCCGCTGTCGAATGAAGGCTAATGTACTTTCTACAATTGGCGGGTATTCCCCAACTATCTCGATCTGCACTCTTTCTCACGGTCGAATAATCGACTGTCTCTTTTCTTTTTCTAGTAGGAAGTCTGCTCACCTTGATTCTGTCGAGTCATTTTGCATCAAAACCTTACCTGTTATTGATGTAGTGAAATTTCGATTGAAGGGAATCTTCCATTACGCTTGTACAGTTGACGGAATTTTGTAATTATATTTTAATCTAAAGTATAGAATTAATTATACCGCCTTGAGTATGTCACAAATTTATTAACAAATGTTAAAGTCGACTTTGAAATAGATGTATGAATGATTGAGACAGGGTTGGGCTAGGAGACAAGAAAGGCCATCAACTTAGGATATAAACATCTGTTTGATAGTCATGAATTGAAGTAGGAATATTTTTCATTGAGTTTTTGTTCATAAATAATTTCAATTATACTTTTACAATTACAAGATCTTGTTTATATAACAAAACAATTTGTCGGACTTGCTTTATTGAAATACTTGTTGAAAGAGAAACCTCCAGCTGATTTCAATTCTGATTTCTTTATCTATTAGTATCTATAGTATAGAAAAAATTAATTTTCACTTGAATTTTCACGTTACAAGAGACTATTCATTTAAAGATATCAATTATCCTAGGGCCCATTTCTGATGGGGCTCCAGAACGGTTCATATTTTTGTATTTTTATGTGTACTTATCAAAAAACTGCGACAAGAAGAAATGAAAAAATATGTTTAATTTTCAGAACTCATCAATCTTTCATTTGTTGTAATATGTTTATGCTTATTTCTGCGTGTTTAATCAGTTCAATTTTGTTGAGGTGTCGTTGTATTAAAAGCTTGATTCGACTACAAATATTCCTTCAATAAATCGTTAGTAAATTAAAATATAATATAGTTAATTCAGTCTTCATTTTCCGTGAAGACATTTTTATTTGTTAGTGAATTATCTTCTCCAAAATTCAGTGATTGTAGTTATACAATCAATCTTTTTAATTGAATGCTAAGTTATTTCGAGTCTTTTTAATCTGTTTATCCATTAATAACTGTGATGTGTTTGCTAAAAAACTGAATAAAATAGTAGTTGTTCAAATGTTGGTGCAAGCACTATCTTTTTTTTCGTACTTAAGATTTATGTGAATCCCAACATAATATTGAGGACATTCACTGTTTAGTTATACAACTTTTAAAAAATGCTATTATATCATTCGTTTTTTATATCTCTTTAAGTATATTTAAAACAATTTAAAAAATAATAGAGGTGGGGGCATGTAATATAGTTTTCCTTAGTCCGTAAAAGCTTTTTAAAGCCTTGTATAATACTATTCGTTAGATAAAATAGCAAACTACTGGGTTTTTCAAGAATTTCTATCAAATGTTCTCCTGTCTCCTTGATTGATGTTGAAACATAAAGAATGCTTATAAATTTATTAAATGTCAAGTGGATTTTCCTAAGAATAATGGAAACCTACCGCTACCTTGCATATCTAAAATATACGATCATATATTTAACAGAATGAATACAGCATCCTTGAGTATAAAAGAGATGTAACCATAAAAAATGCGATATCATGTACGCAATAGACTTATTGGTAAAAGGTGATTAACTGAAGACAGAGGACATCAACTTCATATATAAACATGATTTACTTCTGAAAGTTCTTTTTCAAAACCACATACAAGACATGCACACTGCCACAACTTATGATATAAAAATTGAAATAACATATACTATGTACAAGAATAGGAGGAAGAGTTTTCAGTGTCATGAGGAATATAGCGCTACTTGTCATAAACACAATTTAAATGTGTTGAAATATACAACTGTTTGTCGATTTCTGAACAATTAGAAAATATTAATATTGAAAATTAGATCAATTTGAGTGGCAATGCTCTTATATAGTTATTGAGTAGAGGATTTTCCAAAAGGGAGTGAAAGTTTCAATTGTTACTACTTTTTTCAAAATTGAATTTTGAAGTTGACTTATTTTAACAAAATCACTAATTTTGTGGAATAAAAATTCTCGTAATTGTCTTCGTTGCTGTGAGTTGTAACGAAAACTATTCACTATTTGAATAAGCATACATTACAGAATATTCATTTGAAAAAATTGTGCTTTTGCAGGCATTGATAAAAAACTTATCGATTTAAAGGCGAGATTTTGGATAATTTGAGAAAAAAATTTCAAAAAATTACATCTTTTTAACCGTGATTCTTAGGACCCAGGATCCCGGGGTGGAAATGTAGCAAATGACCCCAAGAATGTGCCAAACACCCTGTATATATTAAACATGAAAAAATTCGAGAATCGCCATTCAGGAGTCTAAAACGGATATAAAAACCACTTTCGCACTTTACTATTAACAGTGCAACAGTCTTTTATTTTCGGTGAAAAGACGACTGAAATAGTTATTTATGTACCAAGTACGTTATATAGATCCTAACGTCCGATGGGCGTTAGGATCTAGTTACGCACGTGGTGCATACAAGGTTTTATTTTTCACGAATAAATTATTTTATTATAATGATAAATCGATTTTAAAATCGGTTCATTGCTCCTATACTTTCCATTTTCCTTCTCATAGTAGACATGTCATTTGTTGATATTTTGACGTTTGTGAATATTTCCCTCGGGCCAAAGGCCCTCGGGCTGAATGTTACCCGATGGGCGTTAGGATCTAGTAACGCACGTGGTGCATACAAGATTTTATTTTTCACGAAAAAATTATTTTATAATAATGAAAAATCGATTTTAAAATCAATTCATTGCTCCTATACTTTCCATTTTCCTTCTCATAGTAGGCAAATCATTTGTTAATATTTTGACGTTTGTGAATATTTCCCTCGAGTCAAAGGAAATGTTACCCTCCGGACGTTAGAATCTAGTAACGCACGTGGTGCATACAAGATTTTATTTTTCACGACAAAATTATTTTATTATGATGAAAAATCGATTTTAAAATCGGTTCATTGCTCCTATACTTTCCATTTTCCTTCTCATAGTAGACATGTAGTTTGTTGATATTTTGACGTTTGTGAATATTTCCCTCGGGCCAAAGGCCCTCGGGCTGAATGTTACACGTTGGGCGTTAGGATCTAGTAACGCACGTGGTGCATAAAAGATTTTATTTTTCACGAACAAATTATTTTATAATAATGAAAAATTTATTTTAAAATCAATTCATTGCTCCTATACTTTCCATTTTCCTTCTCATAGTAGGCAAATCATTTGTTAATATTTTGACGTTTGTGAATATTTCCCTCGAGTCAAAGAAAATGTTACCCTCCGGACGTTAGAATCTAGTAACGCACGTGGTGCATACAAGATTTTATTTTTCACGACAAAATTATTTTATTATGATGAAAAATCGATTTTAAAATCGGTTCATTGCTCCTATACTTTCCATTTTCCTTCTCATAGTAGACATGTAGTTTGTTGATATTTTGACGTTTGTGAATATTTCCCTCGGGCCAAAGGCCCTCGGGCTGAATGTTACCCGATGGGCGTTAGGATCTAGTAACGCACGTGGTGCATACAAGATTTTATTTTTCACGAAAAAATTATTTTATAATAATGAAAAATCGATTTTAAAATCAATTCATTGCTCCTATACTTTCCATTTTCCTTCTCATAGTAGGCAAATCATTTGTTAATATTTTGACGTTTGTGAATATTTCCCTCGAGTCAAAGGAAATGTTACCCTCCGGACGTTAGAATCTAGTAACGCACGTGGTGCATACAAGATTTTATTTTTCACGACAAAATTATTTTATTATGATGAAAAATCGATTTTAAAATCGGTTCATTGCTCCTATACTTTCCATTTTCCTTCTCATAGTAGACATGTAGTTTGTTGATATTTTTGACGTTTGTGAATATTTCCCTCGGGCCAAAGGCCTCGGCTGAATGTTACACGTTGGGCGTTAGGATCTAGTAACGCACGTGGTGCATAAAAGATTTTATTTTTCACGAACAAATTATTTTATAATAATGAAAAATTTATTTTAAAATCAATTCATTGCTCCTATACTTTCCATTTTCCTTGTCATAGTAGGCAAATCATTTGTTAATATTTTGACGTTTGTGAATATTTCCCTCGAGTCAAAGGAAATGTTACCCTCCGGACGTTAGAATCTAGTAACGCACGTGGTGCATACAAGATTTTATTTTTCACGACAAAATTATTTTATTATGATGAAAAATCGATTTTAAAATCGGTTCATTGCTCCTATACTTTCCATTTTCCTTCTCATAGTAGACATGTAGTTTGTTGATATTTTGACGTTTGTGAATATTTCCCTCGGGCCAAAGGCCCTCGGGCTGAATGTTACACGTTGGGCGTTAGGATCTAGTAACGCACGTGGTGCATAAAAGATTTTATTTTTCACGAACAAATTATTTTACAATAATGAAAAATCGATTTTAAAATTAATTCATTGCTCCTATACTTTCCATTTTCCTTCTCATAGTAGGCAAATCATTTGTTAATATTTTGACGTTTGTGAATATTTCCCTCGAGTCAAAGGAAATGTTACCCTCCGGACGTTAGAATCTAGTAACGCACGTGGTGCATACAAGATTTTATTTTTCACGACAAAATTATTTTATTATGATGAAAAATCGATTTTAAAATCGGTTCATTGCTCCTATACTTTCCATTTTCCTTCTCATAGTAGACATGTAGTTTGTTGATATTTTGACGTTTGTGAATATTTCCCTCGGGCCAAAGGCCCTCGGGCTGAATGTTACACGTTGGGCGTTAGGATCTAGTAACGCAC